>JAYKAV010000034.1:2111991-2162648 GCA_035582835.1 Phoebastria nigripes
ACAGACTCCCAGCAGGATATCTGCCTTGTTGGCCTTCCCCCTCATCCTTACCCATAAGCACTCGACCTTATCATCACCACAATCGTTAAGCCCTAGACAGTAGAAACATCTGGCCTCCAAGACATGTTTATTGTCCCCGTTCCTTTTCTTTTATGCTTCCATCTAATATTATTCAGTCTCTTGCTCCTTTGATTAAAATAAACCCTGAGCCTTGTACATATTAAAGCTCCTGACCTTATCAGTTTCTGATTTCAATATGTGGCGTGTGTATGAAACCAGATATTGAGAAAGATACACTATGTGTTTGGAATACAAAAGTGTGTTGTACATAAAACTAATTGTAAAGGGAGGTGAATTAGTTGTGTGGAAACATGTGCCTTGCTGCTGTTGCAAGACAGAATCTTGTGGAGTAAGGTTTGCCTTTGGTTTATTAAATGTATACACCCAGCATTCAAGAAAATAATACTTTACCCAGCACAGAAGACCACCTGCCTGACACAAGCAGCTTTTTATATGGCCACCTGTTATTGCCTTATTGACAGTTTTCCTATTCATTTTTGTTAATATTTATGTAAGAAAAGAAGACATTGTACATGGGGAAAGCTCAAGAATCCAAAAACTATACAGCATCAACACATGTCATCTTATTTTGAAAAAATGTCAAAAGGCAGTACTAGAAACTGAATGCCTTTCTCTGTGGGATGCGTTTGGTCTAGGCAACATATACACAAGCAGGTTACACGTTGGCTCGCTCTGTCTTAGATAGCTTTAGTGTCTTTCAAGCTGATTCTGTAGAGACATCCACAAAGTTGAGATATTCCAGATCAACCAGTCATTGAATACTTAATGAAGGCTGTGCCTCAACATAAGCTTTATACAGTGTTTGGTTTTTGATGCAAAACATGCTCCTCCGGAGCTAGTCTGAATTTATGGATTCCTGTTCTGCTTGCTAGGGAAACAGTCATGAGATGATAGTCCTTGCTTTCTATAGCAAGCAGGTGAGGACTTGTGCATTTATGAATATAGATCTAATGCAACTTCTGTTAAGTCTGATATTTTGCAATTATTATAATGATCATATAGCAATGTAGAAAAGTTATTTAGAGAAGTTAATGTAAAAAAGCTGGCTATGACTTGCTTTGCCTATGGACATCGTGTTTTTGCATTGTCTTTAAAGTGAAAATATTACTTTCATATCTCTCTCTAGGTCTGTAGATGCACTTTATTGGAGGTCAATGAAYGCGAAGCTGATTTATAAGAATGAATATTTTGTGTTGAAAAACACTTAAGCTAAGTAAACACAAGACATAAATCCAAAATAGCCTCTGTAAGGAGTTGAGTAGCTGTTTCTTGCAGTTCTTCTTATCATAATACTCAGCATTACAGAAAGGTTTGTGCCTTTAAACGACCCAAGAGGTTTTCTATCAATTAAGTGTGTATTACTATAGTTGTAGTGCAAGATTTTAAACTTTAAAATATAATCTCAAGACTACTGTTTATGAGCACAATTGGCTTGATTAAAAAATGGGCATTAGAGCCTTTGATTTATCTTCTAGGGAAATACAAGACAATGAACGGAAATGAACATTCTCTATTGCTTTCTGCTGCAGGTGCCTTCAAGATGATCTGGAAGGACTGTGTCTCGGAGAGGGAGTGGCTGCATTTGCGTACCATGATTTATCAATTGTTAAGTACGCAAGAAACAAGTAAGAGACACAAATATTAAAATTGTTTTAAAATTTGTGATTGCTTTTTTGCATTTTTTTCTTAGCTGCGTGGAGGAGGGCATTTTGTAGGACTGGCTTTTTTGGAACCATATAGATGCTCCCAGGGTGGGTGATCTTCACAGTTTTCACTCCTTTTTTATTTATGCACGTTTTGATTCTTATGTGATCAGCTAAATCTGAGATCTGGGACTAGTTATAAAACATAATGAGACTTGGGAACTCTGTAAATATTTGGTCAGCAACTGCCAGGTGTGTTAAATAGCGCCAGATGGCGGTGGGGTTTATTAATGAAGAACACTAAGTTGTCCTTGAAAGAATGGGGCATGGAGAGGAGATGATTGCCTTTATGGATGTGATGGTACTGAAGAATTCACAGCATGATTTCTGGGTTTTGTAGCATAAATAATACCTCTTGTGCATTACACATACTATATCTTTCTAGCCCTTTACAGTCAACTCGTAGTAGTTGCCTATTTTGGTTGCCAATTTGTAGACCACTTATATTGGAGGAGATTATTCCTCCAGAAGGAGACACATTCTGTGTTTAATCAGATTATGGCACAAAGATCTTTAGCCCTATATTTTTTCCCAAATGCTGGGAAAAAATATTATTTCCCACTACATTAATATACTTAATTCTGGAGTCTGCAACTAGATCCATGGCCTGCTACTTCCTATATATAGACTATTTATAATCCCAGTTAGTGAAATTACAGTTGCTTCAATGTCAAAGCAAAAAAATCAAACACAAGCGTATTAAATCTAATTTTCTGCTCTTCTAATTATTGTCTGCTAAGACAAAAATACAATGGAATTCAAAATACAGGCAAAAATGTGGGGGAAGTGGAACAATTCAGTCTAGCTCAGCTGTTTTTAATTTAACCAGTTACCTTCTGAAATTCCTCAGAACTGTTCGTGTTAACTTTTAACAAAGCCTGAAGAAAATGGGGAAAATACTAACGGTTTGGAGGTTTGCCATATAGTTTCAATATTTAAAAAGGGTAAAAAGGTGACCCAGAAAATTACTGGACTCTTTTCTTGCTGTCAGTTCTGGTAAAAGTCATAGGACAGTTAATTCAAGACTGTATCAGCAAAGAATTAGAGACTAAAAATATAGTTAATGCCAGTCAGTGAGTTTAGTGGAAGGTAGGTTTTGTTGAAGAAACGTAATGTCCTTTTTTGTTAGAACGATGGACTGGTTGACTTAATGTCATATGGCATTGTCAGTGAGAAAACCTGCACTGGGCAGAATAAAGAGGTTGAATATTAGATGAACTAAAAACTGCCTTACYGCGAGTGTTTGATTATTATCAAGACAGTGAGCAAGGCAGAGTGCCTTGGGATCGCATTTCTTTCCTGCATTCTGCAATCTCCTGCTGACATTGTCAAAACCCAAAAGCATCTCTACAGTCCCTACCCTGAGCAAAGACCTGGGTAGGGTTTTCTCAAATTCTGGTGGGGCCTTCAATGGTGACAACTCAAAACCAAAAACCTGATGCCTAGTCAGTCACTTAGCTCTTCCTCCAAACCCAAGCGGTCAGGCATCGCTGACTTGAACTGCTGGTACTTGTTCAGGCCTAAAGGGTCTCTGTTAATGCCTGCTGTAGGATGAACAGGGGCATGCCAGTCTGGCATCTTCCATAAGCGTTAAATTTATRTTTTTCCATACAATGTTGCTAATACTGGTTTCACATTTGGTCATGTTGGTGTTCCTTTTAGGTTTCTCTATACAAGACAATTAAGAATTTGACTAACCTCATTGTTATACTGAGTATTTTTTCCAATCTTGGGTTAGGGACAATAACAACCTCATACTTTCCACAAAACTTGTTCTGCACATAGTCAGGCGTTCCTTGGTTTATTGCTGCCTATCTATCTTAGAGAGTTCAAGGCGGGCAGAAGAAAGCAATCTGGACAGAGGTGACAGCTGACATCTTGCAGTATGTCCTATTGTTTCTATTTAAGAGTAGGTAAAGGAAATAGCAATATTAATCATTATAATTTCTAAACCTTGGCGGAAAAATGAAACTCCTTCAAAATAATCTGTAAAGTAGCAAAGTATACTATCATATCTATTTTACTGTTGAAGAAACGCAGGTTTAAGTATTTTTTTCAAAGCCACAACATTAATCTATTTTGAAAGCAGGAATTTCTGGCTACCGATTCTGTTTTATATTCATTTGTTCCCTCACCCACCCTTTTTTATTAATTAAGGGAAAAGAATAGGAACCTATAAAATAGTATAAATGGATGTTTTCAAAAGCAAATCTTTCAGCCCCAAGACACCAATCTCTGACTAACAATCTCTGTCAAAAAATATAAATGGATTCCAGAAACACAGATGTGTTTCTGAACACAGTTGAAATGGTTCTCCTCTAGCAGTAGGATTAGTCTTTGTGGCACTGGATGTCCCTTTCAAGCTGGCAATTACTTGGCAGGAAAGCACCGTTCTCGCACGCTTCGTGTACTGCATGTGACTCTTAATTGGAGAAAGCAGCACCTGCTACAGCATTTCCCTGTGCTAACCTCTAACACCAGCATTAGAAGGGAAATAGTTTGCAGGCAGAGGTGCTAGCAACCCCAGCCTCTGCTAAGCAGGTGCGCATATTCACAGCAGCCATTGCTTTTTGGACTAATCTGTTGTAAAGGTCTCCACCTTGTGGCTGCTACTGTAAAATGTGCAGCCTTTTGAACTATAAGCACCATTAATATCCTTTAATTAAAAAACTTCAAGTCAAGCCGTACGCTTTGCAATTGTCTTCTTACTTTGCTAAATAGCCTTTTGCAAATCCGTAAAAACATCCAGTAATGTGAAAGATGGCTTTAAAGTGGTGGTCTCCTGGACTCTGCTGTGACTCAGTCCTAAGATTCATCAGAGTGAGAAGAGCATGGTGTCCAGCATAAATGAAATGAGACGCGCTAGAGCTTTACACCATGCTGTGCATCAAAACCAAATTTTCAGACTGTGCTCCATCTGCAGGGCAAATTAGTTTCACATCTGCTGATTACCCTAAAACAGTAGAGAATAACTGAGATGTAATGAGACCTACAAGCCCTTATTTCTAGGATGGTTTGCAACAGGAAAAGATCCTGTGCTTAAGTTTTAGAGCTGACAAGTAGAAAAGTTGTCTGTGAGCATATTTGGGATCCAGTAAGGGACAATACACAAGCTGTGTATAATGCTGTTGATACAGTCACTTTTCTGAGCGGATCCTGAGTGAAAAATTATGCACAAAAGGAGAACCCATCTATACAGAAATTGTCACTGACATAGCTGACTCTATTTCAAATTAATTCTGTATGTGGCTGCTGCTGGTGGGTACTAACACATAGACACACACCGAGATGACACTGAAATAGAAGAGTTATTTTTCCAGGATGGTGTGCGTGGAGCTGCGCTCAGAGGATGCTGTATTCAAATAGTCAAGTGTTGGTGACCAAGTCCGCTATTATGTGCCTGTTCTTCACAGGTCTGGATAGGAATGAGTTCAGTTAGAGCAATACTAATTTGCTTAATGGCAAGCCATGTCACTGTACAAACCAGGCAGGCAGGCCATCCACCCTCATGAGTAAGAAAGTAAAAATATCCACCACATAACACGAGGCAACCTCCTTTTGACTTTCTAATTGGCCGTGTAGGTCACTCACCACCAKTAGGTTTCAGGAGCCATTATTATAACACTTAGTTTTTATTTTACCACTAAATGCTGATGGTGAATGCTATAAAAGAAGGTAGTTTTAGACAGACCTAAGCTTTTGTCTCCAATTATTGTGTGTCATATGGAATACCTTATTCGTGTTGATAGCTTTTTGTTAGAGACCACCTTGTAAARATTTTTGCCAGTCTTTCGAAGGGTACCTGTTAAGGGAAAAAGTCAGTGGCTTTAAGAGAGAGAGACTGTCTTCAAAGGTAGAGTATCATTTCACATCAGCCTTTTCTGTGGTAATTCCTACTGAGAGCTAAATGATGCACCGTAATGTTGGTTGCCCACTTGAGAACAGAAAGAAGCTATTGTGTTGCTGTTTAATGGACAACGCAGTGCTGTTTATAAGCAGTGGATTGTCCAAGCACTTGGTGTGCAATGACATGCCACAGACTGGAAGCTCCACTGAACTTTTTGCTGAAAAATAATGTCACTGAGATATCTTGACATTTGGAGTCTCCAGACACAATGTGCACATCTGCCGGTGGCTCAGTTCTCTATCATGTTTTTAAAGGAGATGATTGAAAAGAGGAGGAGGATGCTGTTTGCATTCCTTTGCACTGTTGTGCACACTTTGCTTAACCTTCAGCAGACCTATGGAGACATCAGTCTGGATGTCGATGTGCTGTGCGATCCTACATCTGTACCCAGTTAGGCATCTCATAAGTGCAGATCAGGACTGCAAATCACCAACTGTGGAAAAGAAGACTTTATGGTGGGGCAGAGGGAAAAGCAGCTGAGGAGTACTGCAGGAAAATACCTCAGATGGCAGAAGAGAGCTGAGATATAGGACAGATTTTGTGTGTGGTTGTTGGCTAAGAGATGGCACTGGAAACTGCTTGTAGAAACCTTTTGACTAGATATGGTCGACCAAGTTTAGAATAGAATAGAATAGACTATTTCAGTTGGAAGGGACCTACAACGATCACCTAGTCCAACTGCCTGACCAATTCAGGGCTGACCAAAAGTTAAARCATATTATTAAGGGCATTTTCCACCCTCTCGGTAAAGAAAYGCTTCCTCATGTCCAGTCTAAACCTCCCCTGGTGCAGCTTTGAACCATTCCCACGCGTCCTGTCCCTGGATGCCAGGGAGAAGAGCTCAGCACCTCCCTCTCCACGTCCCCTCCTCAGGAAGCTGTGGAGAGCCATGAGGTCACCCCTCAGCCTCCTTCTCTCCAAACTAGACAAGCCCAAAGTCCCTAGCCGCTCCTCACAGGACATGCCTTCCAGCCCTGTCACCAGCTTTGCTGCCCTCCTCYGGACGCATTCAAGGACCTCCACGCCCTTCTTAAATGGTGGGGCCCAGCACTGCACACAGTACTCCAGGTGAGGCCGCACCAACGCTGAACACCGCGGGACAACCCCCTCTCTTGACCGGCTGGTCGTGCTGTGTTTGATGCACCCCAGGAGGTGTTTTGCCCTCTYGGCTGCCGGGGCACRCTGCTGGCTCCTATTGAGCCTGCTGCCGACCAGCACCCCCAGATCCCGTTCCGCAGGGCTGCTCTCCAGCYGCCCCTCTCCCAGTTCATACTTGTGTCTGGTTATAATACCGGATAGAAGGACAGTAGAAACTCTGGTAGCATTAGAGAATTATTCATGATTCAAGTTGTTGTATCATATAATTATTAGTGTAATATATAAGATCAAGAAAAGTCATAAACGTAACTAAGGTTCTAGACGCCTTCACAAAACACGTGCTACTCTTTGACTTCGGAGCAGTCTTCTCTCTAGTATTTTTAGCAAGATTATGGCCACCTCCTGTGACAGAGAGAGCAGCCTGAGCCAGAGGATGATTGAATCTCTGCTTCCTCTCCCAACCCTGATTAGCCCAACCTTCTGAAGCAGCTATGCTGTGTCCCAAAGAGAGAGAAACACAACTGCGGTGCATTAAGCCACCCCTTTTAAGCAGAACCTATTCTTTCATTCTCACCTCCTCCATCTCTACCCCCCTTCCCCAAGGAAATATGAACTGATTCTCAGTACAGGACTGTACACAGCTGTGTTTTAAATCCTTGTGTTTGATCATGGAAGCTGGTATTCTGCTGAGATTACGTATCTGTGTTTGATCATGAAAGCTGGTATTCTGCTGAGATTTGTACTAATTCTAGCTTCGCACTTAATAAGGCCTTTGAATATATTCTGAAAAGAGAGCTTTGTTTAAAAAATAAAATAAAATTGATCTTTGGAAGTCCCAAGGTACCCTGATCACAGGAGTATTCTCGACTTGTATGCATTTTCTTGCTCTCTAAAAGAAAAAACCACAAGCTTCATCAAGACTAACTAGATTTAGCTACATCAAAACCAAATAGATCCTCTTTTTTTGCCAAGTCAATTTTAAAAGAATATGACAAATCTAAATTCTATGATTATTGATATTAATTAAAAATAAACAGTGGGTCACTTCTTGATTACATCCATCTAAACCTTTAACAGGTAATACTATTTGTTTCAATATTATCCTTCTGTAGAAATCCAGTGAGAATGTAAACAGCTTAGAAATTTATCTAACTTTCATGTTTGTACAGATAACCCCTTTTTTCTTCCCACATCTCAATTCTCTGGCAAAATTGCCGTGGTTGAAGACAGTCATACCACTCTCTACCCACTGTTTCCATTTCAGTACTCAGAGGAATACAAGTCCCAGTATCTTAATAATTGAGTTGTTGTGCCTTTGGGTTTATGCAAATGCTACCTGGTTCCAGACCACGAGATCCAGGAAATGTCTTCACATTAGATCTGATATCTAATCTATACCTTTGTTACTATGTCCTGGCACCAGGAGATACACTTTGCATAGAAAGCAGAGCTGTAACTGTGCTATGTAAGCAATATTTGGTGCAGCAGCTTCCCCTTGGTTCATAAAAATGTAACTTGATAATTTAGACATCTGTTAGTCATTACAGCTGTATGACTTCAAAATCTGAATGTCAGGTAACAAGCAACTTTAAGCCCAAAAGGGAAACAAAGTTGTATCAGGGAAATAACATGACTGTTTGTTAAGAGGGTAATTCTCTTACTTGAGAGCTCTGTACATCCAAATTCCATTCAATATATAGAGAAACCAGCTCTTATCACTAAAACAAAAGCTTTAGTGGTACCAGTGCACAGTTTGTATCTCATGTCTTGCCCTGAAAGCAAGATCCTATTGCCTGCCTATTTCTGAAGGCTGTTTTGTTAGTTACATAGTTAAAAATGCTGCAGAACAAACTCAGAATCAGTGAAATAAAATGCCTTTGTTTAAAACCAGTTACTGAAATCTTTGAATATCTTATTTTGCAAGAAATGGTAAACCTTCTGTTTCCAGATGGACTTTTTAATTGAAGACATGCAAGAATAGTCTCTTGATGAGGCCATCTACAGTTGATGAGGCCATCTACAGTACAGCTTATTCTAAAATACATTTTAGATATTGCATACTAGTATTTATTAATCTACAAAGAAGATCCATTCCCAGCTCCTTGAGTTACAGAGCCTGTGCTGGAAAAGTTACACTATGCTCATTGCAGTGTGGCAAATAACAGAAAAGGTTAGTTGGATGCTCAGTGTTGCTGTTTAGCTGTATATTCTCTCTGTTATACTTAAAAGTAAATTGCCATCAAAGTAGACTGCCTTTCCAAAGACAACTGTGTGTCCCTGCTCAGACATCGGGCTGTCATCGTAATGTGTGGACAGCGGGGACTTGGCCTTGGGACCTCAGTCTGAAAGAGTCCACAGACCCTGGCCTCTGTCACTGCCTAGGTGCTTCACGAGGTGGCTTCGCCCTCCCCACCCCCCGTCATACGACCCTGCAGGAGGGAGACTGAAGCTTGATCCCCTTCGAGCTCTAGGGGTGGACACAACACTTTTTTATACAGGGGGATAGGGAAGAATTGAAGTTCTTAATCAAGTATTGTGCCTGTGGTCTCCACATTTCTTGGGACTGTGCTCTCTGCTTGTGCTGAGGAGGTTATAGCCAGGTGAGAAAGAAGATTTCACTAATTTCTTACTGTCATTGCTGCCAGCTGGGTGTAGGCCATGGAAAACAGCAGTGCTTTTAGTGCGGCCTTTTGTCTGCGTTTGTAAGCATGTATGATCTTCTTCACCATTCTGTGTACGTTTGTCCTGGACATAACACATATTTTCATCTTCCCTCGTTTATGTTGTCCCTGAAAAAAACCCTCGTAGTAAAAACAGCACATGAAAAAGCAAAGCATCTTTCAAGAAATAAGAGCTGAAAATCAAATAGAATTAGTGTAGATATACTGAAAGAAAGCTTAAGAAACACAAGATAACAGGGTGTAGTTTTGCCCCTCTTCTCTGTCGTGATCCTTCTCTGAATCATCAGATTACCCTTTCTTGAAGGGTACACGTGCAATCAGAAGACAACTCCTAAAGGTAATATTTCTCTGCTGTCATGCATTTATTGTGTTTTTGACGAGTGGATTTAGAAACACTTTACCAAGAACAAAAGATGCAGCAATAAAAACTCTGTAACTGCAAGAAACAGTAACTTAGTGACTGAAATAAGCATCCCAAAAAGGCTGCAGAGAAGCTCTGATCACAAGGAAAATCACAACCCCTGCGTTACTATCACCGGTGTTACTAAGCAGGAATAAATTTTATCTTGGCATTTGAGAAGTGTAACAGAAAAATCTGCTGCATTACATTCCCATGAATAATTTTATTGTACACACATACATTTATATTTGAAGTTACTGAAGTGTGAAGATCTTGAAAATCTTTACAACAGCTCAGGAAGGCCGGGCAAATAGAAGATGTGTGTTTTACAGACACTTGAAATGTACTGTAGGCAACAATTAAACCATGTTCCCTACATTTAAAAAAAAAAAAAAGAAAAAAAAAAAGATGCTTTAGTAGCAGTAGTGACTTTTTTTTTTTAAAAGTAAAATCCTTTTTGTAACTGTTAAAATTCACTTTATTTAGACAACATGTAGCTGACAGACATGCAAGGGACATTTTCCCTCAATTTCTGCTAATCTTCAAGCCTTGGAAAGGAGACGTCTCTATTTTACTGGCTGAACTCTAAAACTTGTGAAAATGATCATGTTTATTAGTGGGCACAGACAGAGGTTGAAAGAAGTCATGCAGAGCTTTGCCAGCGTACCTATGGACTTAAGCAGCAGTCCTGCTAGTCTAGTCCCTACATTTGTTGAATTATTATACATGACAATATACATGACACCTAATCAGTAGATTCAGAAAACCTCATAATGGAAATTAAGGGCACCAACAGGAGAAATGAGAAAGTTGATCAGACTACTAGTCTGTTGTGTAGCTTGTCATGCAGTCTCTCGTACTGAAGTAGCAGCTTATGCTGGGTACGATCACATTGCCTGAATAAAAAGCAATAGTCTGATCCCAAGATGGCTGAAAATGAACTGAAGAAGCCCGTTAATCTCAGTGAGCTTCAGTTCAGGCCAGTAATGAGTTATTGTTTGTATTTAACTGTAATCAACATCATTTCTGATGCCTTTCTACATAGCAGACAACCTTTTGCCTTTAAACTCTTAGACCCAGGAACTTGAAGACAGGAGGTAAATCTAACTTGAGTAGATAACCACATGGCAAGAATGGAGCATTTAAATAGGAATTTGTYGTTTTAAGCATAGCCATGATCGTTTTCTTACAGCAACTCAGAAACTTTTCTTGTGTATAGGCAAGCAGCTGTAGTTGCAGGAACAATTAGTTCTCCCAGCTCAGCTAACGTTAGTTATTTAGGATGTAAACTTACAAAGATCTGCTGGGGTTCTTCAGAAAGGGCTTGTCATCAAGTTATACAAAGTAAGGAAAATATGCAGCTCACTCTTTTGGACCAGAGACAAACCACAGGCAATGACCAAAGTGTTACTTGATGATCTACTGAGTTAGAGTAGAATGGGCTTGCTTGTGTCACATGCCACTGTGGTTTGGCTTCAAACCAAGTTTCTCTCTTGCAAGTTAGACTTTATAAGAGAAGTTTAGCCTGTGACATGGCACTGGCAAATCTCATTTTAGACTGAGGTCTTGAACTAGTGACAGCAACCATTGCTGTGCTCTGACAGCAGCCGAGGGATCCAGTGACCATAGGAAAATTACTGCTGCTGCTGCTTGTAACTGGCTTTAGCCACTACACTGCTAGTACACGGGGGTTTTTGCCATGCTGCACTAACCTCATGAGGTCCATATGGGACCTCATTTTACACCCACTATAGCTGCAGACAAGCCTGTTGGCTTCAGTATGTTTTTTGTAAGGTAAAGCCGAAAAGCCTGCAAGGGCCTTGTAGACCAGCTGCAGCTGTGGGTATTTATGCAAACAATTAGATTTTCTCAAGTCTCAGAAAATGAGCTTGAAATCTTGCCAACATAAATGGGTTTATAACTTCTCAGATAACTCCTGCTTTTAGTTAGTCTGGAAACATTATATGAACAGAGCTTTTTAAGGGTACCAGAATCGGAGTTTGGTTCTGGTCAGACGTAGGAGCTGGCAAAGCGTGCAGAGAGCAGGAGAAATGGAGGGAAGAGCTGGCTGACAGCTCTGAGCTGCTCGGAGAAGTCTGGCTCCTGATTCGCATGTCACAGCATCTTAGGGAGTGGGTATGGGTAAAAACCAAACGTAGAGTTTGACGACTGAGCAATCTTCATTCAGCTGGAGCTTTATATGAGAAACCAGGTCCATTGTTTTCGTTTTTATTTAGGAAATAGCATATCCTTCCTCCCTGAATCCTTTCTATAGTCCCTCTGAGGGACTAACAGGTGCACAGTATGAGCATCCTTATCTCTGGAGTGGCAAAAAGAAAACAAAAACCCCCCTCTTTTCTCATACTAACAGCTTTTACAATTACATATTTAGTCACTAAACACAGCACCTGACACCATTCTTTCTTTTCTATCCTTGCCTGTCCAAACAGCTGCGTTTCATGAAAAGAACACGAGATTCTTCTCCAGTTGTGTATGGGAGAAAAGTCTACAGAGTAGTAGACTACTAGGTGGCTACTAAATAATATGGTGTGATCCTTAATGCGTCAGAGTATCTGCTTTAAAAGACGCGTGCTGAAATAGCACAGATCTAGTAAGGATAGCTGTGTGTATGCATCGTAGCACCTCAGTAAAGATGCTGAGTGGTATTTGTAGCGCATGAGGAATTGAGAATATGAAATGATGCATGTCAGAAAGTATGGTGTGTACAGGGCGACCTGTGGCTCGTGGTCTCCAGCTTTTATAGCTGGAGGGCTGTACCTCACTCTGGCTTTTTTTGTTCAAGCAGATGTTTCTCCTGCTTCTCGTAGTGCCCAAATAAGAGAAAATCTGAGTCACAATTCTGAGTGGCAAGACATATTTGTAGTTGGAGTACCTGACTAGTGGCAAATACAGAGCCTTGTAGGAAATACGAAATTTAAACTTTTTAGCCTGACTAAAGCAATTCAGTTTTCAACAAAGGAGAAGAAAACAGCTCCTAATAATGGGGACCTGATTGCTAAGATTGCTCAGCTGATTCAAGGAGGTCAGGATCAAGGGCTGTGCGCTTGGACATACGGCTGCATTCTGGATAACGCTGTCAGCACCAGGCTGAGCACCTCACCCCACACTGATCTCAGAGTCCCTCTCTGTGGAGCGCAGGTTGGGTTCTCGGCTGGCTCTACCTTCCTCAGCAACCAAACAGCAGCTGTGATCAGAGTGGCATTGGTCCTGTTGTGCTGACTCAGGAGGTTGTATTCTTTCCATCTGGGGTGCAGAGCTCCTGGTACTGGTGGTTCATACTTTGGGCACCATTTGGCTCCCTGCACTGTGCTCTGCATAGGTCTACTTTTAAAATCCATTCAGGAAAGGATACAGATGGTCTAATTTGGAGCAGTGAGTGTTCTTGGAAACACCTGAGTTCTTTTGGTTGAACAACAAAATTACCTCAAAGCAGATGTTTTATCTGGAAAATTTCAGACCAGACCATGAGTCTAACAAAACAATGGAGGCCTGAAAACAGGGTCGTAATGGGAACTGCCAGGTAACTTCATGATAAACAATGAATTAGCCTAGTCACCTGAGTATGTAATGTGTGCATGCATACAGCAACTATCTTTTATAAGGGGCAGCCTTTTTTATCCCCCTTTCCTATGAAAGGCTTTTTATTCTCATTATGAATAAAAGCTTGAGTCCTTCTTGTTTAACTCATCCCTTTAACCCTAGAAAATGATTATGCCTGACAGAAGTTTCCCATTTCCCAGTAGAAGGAGCATCAGGCTATAATGAAAAAAATCATGTGAAAAACATTCCAAGTTTTAAGAACATCTCCATTATGCCAAGAAGAGTGTGACTGCGGAGAATATAGTCCATCTTGGTAGTAAAACTAGCTCTCCAGCTACTTAGAGGTCTTGGAAAGTTATACTTGGTAACTACTGGTGAGGTGCTAACTTACAGTCTGGCAGGATTTTAAAGGACGCCTTGGTCTTTATGGGCTTAAATGTAAAAACTGAAACTGCAGACTAAAAAAATCACTCAAAAATGATGAACTTATAAATTGGGTGACCTTGGTTTCTTCAAATGCCAGGAAAACACACTTCACATGCCTGATGATATTTAGTGCTGTCTTGCTGAAGAAATTTAAAGGAGGATATTTAATAACGTGAGAAATACTTAAATCAGCCAAGTCTGCACAAAAAAAAATAATACTGAGATCGGAACTGTGAGCTAATTCTTGTAACACTTTCATGAGGATAAGGATAGGAAGTGGGAGAAGTGCCATGTAGTTTTCATCATAGGCTTAGCCTGTATAGACAGATGCAGGGAATCTGGACTTACGTTTGTTTTTAAACAAAATACATTTCTGACAGGCTTAAAAGGAGCAAAGCATATAACTGGAGAACTAAACATTTATTTTCTTATTTTCTTCTCTGTTATGCGAATGGCACAAACACCCAAACTCATTTCTTGTTTAAGGGAGTAGTTTTATTTCATGATTTATGATCAAGGAAGTCTAGATCTCTGTTAGTACGGCTTTGTGAGAACACACCTATAAGGCAGCTCTGTTAATTGGAAGGCCTTTCTGCCAGGAAGTGTTAATACGATGCTGTACCCTAACGAGCTCCTCCTGAGAAATTAAAAGTAGAAGAGCTCATTCCAAGGCATGAGGTGCAGTAGTTAAGCTCATGGGCTGCAAATCTGCCAGCTGAATTCCAGAGGATAGCTCCTGGCATGAGAGGAATGGGATGCTTTTTGATGTTATCTATTATTTGAGTATCTATCATTGACTCCAAAAGAAGCTTAAGTCTGCGGACCAAAGTGGCAATGCAGCTACCCTTTGTAACAGAGGATTATGATACTTGAAGTAATTTCCTCTTCTTTCGGAAACTTACTCTGGTCGTCAGCCAGGAAATATTGCTGCTTGCCTGCAAAATAAGAGATTRCAGAGCTATATTGCTAGGCTAATTCTGTTAGAACTGTGTCAAATATCTAATCTCAGATATTCTTCTTCAATGTATATGACTTGCTTCTAATATTAAGATAATTGAGAATAGTTCTTCATACTGAAAGTTGCTGTTTGCATGAAGTGATGGAAGTTTTGTAGATCTTCAGAGTTTCAAAAGTAAAAAAAATAAAATAACTCAAAAGTATTAATGATACAACATAAAACTACTAACAAATGCTAGATTTTCTCTGGTCAAATTAAACAGATGTATCATTTCTGGGCCAGTTTTGAAAAAATATGCTCTAAAGAAATCCTTTTTTCCCCCAACTGTAAAAAGTACACTTGCTTTTTGAATTCTCATATCACTAGCATCTCTCTGTGCAACTAAACTTACTTTCCAGAAAACCTTTCCTGTAGAAGAGACTTGTGTAAATGTTATGTACAAAACATTTGGATATAGGGATGGTGTCTGTGTGTGTTTCKGTGAAATTCTGCTTCTATTTTAAGGTTGGTTTCAACTTTAACTGTGGAAAAATAATTTCATATCATATTCTTTAACTTTATTAAAAATAATAGTAAAAATCCATACTTTTTGTAACCCATTTTCAAAACGTTTCATTCTGACTTACCAGTAGAGGGAGATAGTGTTCTTGAAGCACAACCTAAGCTTGCTAGTTCTTTTCACAGTACAGCTTGGTTGCCTAATTGTTTGTAAACTCTGTTGGAAATCCTGAGTTGGCCAAAAGAATATCTTGAAATTCTTGAGAATACAATCATTGTCAATGATAAAATTTTTAGAATACCTTTATAATAGTGCTGCAGGAGTTTTGCAAAAATTCCTGTAACCAACAGGCAATTACTCAAGCGGTGAAAGCAGTGAACTGTGTTGGTAACATTATCTTATCTATTTTGTTACATCTATACATCTAGTTCTCTAGAAATGTAATTCGATGAAAAGTTCATGAGTGCAATTTAATGTACATACATGGGCATTTCTTGGAGAAATCAAACAGGTGACTTGGGGATTCTCCTCAGTGATACGGGAGATCTGTACTGTATTATGTTGCATACCTCTGATCTGGTAGTCTCTGCTTTTTCTTATAGTTGCAGTGAAGCAATATAGTAGCACCTTACGGAAACCTAACTTGGAAAAGTCTTGGAAAAGTTATTTCAAAAAGGACCTTCATGCAACAATACTGATATCCTTTCTAAAATCCTGACTCAAAAGTTTAGATTAAAACTCAGAAGACGTCTGTAAGTAAAACAGTAGGGGCACACACAGTTGCATAGAACTGCCACTGTATAGGTGGCATTCATCACCCACAGGCTAGATGTAGGTACCTGCTGCATAGATGTCCCTTTTTGAACTGGTCACCTCTGACTCCCTTTATCATCAATAAATTAAATAATAATTATGTCATTCACTATATGATCTGATCTCCATGGACTGGAAAAGGAGCTTAAGCTGCTTAGGCTGGATGTAGACATCTATCGTCAGTGGAAGTTTTTAAATTTTTGGTGTGATGAAGCCCACACTGCCTCATGCACCATATTTAACATATGGCCACCAGTCAGGTTTGCATGATTATGTGACTGTGGGTAAAAATAGTTCTGATTTGTGGAGAATTAGCATGTATTTCTTGTGTGCAGAAATTTAAAAATCCAAGTAGGGGATTTACTGATCTTCATGGAGCTGGGCTTGAAAAATGGCCTTTATGTCATGGTTCTTCTTTTGCTTTCAGTGTACGATACTACTACTATTGTTTTCATAAGAAAATACATTAGCTTGCTCATTCAATATTTAATATCTTGAAATAGCACTCTGATACAGATTCAAAAGAAGTATATTCCTTAGTAGCTGTTCAGACATGGTGTAGATATTTCTAAACCTGGCAACACTTGGACTGCAATTAAACAACAGAAGTGATTGTGAGTATGGGTTCTTTTTAGTCAAGAGAATGCCAAAAGAACATCTTGCAAATAATAAGGAAAAATTTAGTCGGTGGTAGAAACTAAGCTATAAAACCTTTTGAAAGACACTAGCAAAACTTATGAAACTTTGCAATGGAAAACTTTTACGGAAATACAGAGTGAAAGTGAAATATTTTCACTTTCAAGGCTATCTCTACAGCAAATAACAGGTGTTTTGTATTTTGCTGGTGTTTCCCTCCCTACAAACATTCAGGGGAGGAAGAGATGCATAATCCCCTTTTAGTGCCAAAGAATCTTGAGGTACAGAGAAAGGAGAATAATGATCTTAAGCGAGGTGAAATTTAGGTCTGTGTTCCTCACTGTTTCTGCTACAGATTTCCTGTGTGACTTTCAGCAAGTCATTTAGTCCTTTCTGCTTTCATTCCTCATTTGTATGATGGGAACTGTGGGGCTCAAGGTTACGGAGCGTTCAGATTTTGTAAGGATATGTTGATAGAAACGCGTTTGTACTTAGTGCTCAGAAGTGCTTAGGCTATAAYGTGGAGAGTAAAGGTCGATAAAGAGATCAAGAGTGCCTTGTCCAGTAGGTGTGGGCCCCATACTTTTGATTATTTGTTTCTCCATCCATCATTTTATCGACTCTTTTTTTCCCCAAGTGAGCAAGGAAGTAGCACAGCAGGTCCTAACTTGGTCCTGGTCTTGATACACAGTTGTATTAATAAAAGCGGCAAGTCTGCTTCTGAGCCAGAAAGAAAGCTTTTGGCCCCTGACTTTTACTTCTATGTCATGATCACAGGATGACCTGTTTTATAAAACAAATGTTTTATAACCAAAAGCAAAGTGATTTCATCTTGCAGATGAGAGATGATTCAGTGCTATAGCAGGGTGAAACAGTCTCTTGGCTCAGGCACATGGTTTATTAAACAAACTACTCCAGTTGCTACAGCTACTTACTGCTTGTGTCTAGCTCTTTTTCACTATTATGTGATATTCTGAAACGTGTTGAACTGTGAATCAAACTGACATCTATATTTAAGCAAACCTCTGTGGAGCAGAGAAAGGAGATTGAAAATGGTAAAAGATATCTCTGTGTGACTTCTAGATTTTTTACAATTCTTTCCACACGGCATCTTACAAATGTCTAATTTTTACAACTTTTACATTAAAGACTGTCTATCGTCTAGAAATGTTTGCAGAACACAGAGGATCACTAGCATTTGCCTGTCTGCTCTGATTTGGCTGTAAAGCATTAATTGCCAAAGCCATGAAAAATTCCAGCATCGCTGTGCTCGTGATGCAGACTGAGTTTAAAAAGGAAGCAGTAACCATAAGATACTGGATGGTCAGAATTCAGGCATACATCATAGGTGTGAAGAGTTCAAAATACAATTCTGGGTCCAGCTTATCTCTTTATGCTGGTACCTGAAGGGTAGGAGTAGGGGATACAGCCCTTAGCTTGATTTCAGATTCAAACAAACCTTTTGGAAAAGTGGAGATCAGAAACTTGCGGTTCTTCGGAATCTGGATTATCTAATAAAAGCATCAATTCCTACAGAGAGGTGATCATGCTAGAATCCCAGGGTTTGTTTTCTTAACAAAAGCAGGTGTTTTCTAGCCATATGGATTTTGGAGAAAACTTACAATATATGACCCCTCTGAAGATTCAGAAGCCAGAAGTCAAACAAAAATTACATACATGCCATTTTTATATTAAGTCATAGGTTTTGTGTTGTTGGCAAAAGTAATGTATCTCAGAGGAAGATGTGACTCTTCTGTGACTAAAACACTAAGAGGCATCAAGATTATTGGGTAAAAAGGCTATCTTGTTCTGTCTGCAGAAGAGCTTTTAACTGTATCAGGCAAAATGCCTTGGTCGCAGAGAGGAAAGACGAGTACTAAAAGCATACTGTCTAAATGTGAGACCAGCTGCACGGCTGAAAAAATAGAAGTCACTGTCTGGAAAAAGGTCAGTGTTTACTTGAGCACTTCGTAGTTTGAACCCTCATCATACAATGGCATTCACGTGACAAAATCTTCCCCCAAAAGTAGCGCTAGTCTCTTCATGGTCTTTGTAGATGAATGTGAAGATTTTGCCCTATATAACCAAAGATTAATCTATCAGTCCTTTCTCTTTTGTGCTCCTTGTTTGTCTTTCCTTGCAGATCTGTTAGCAGCCGCTCTCCTGAGCTGCCTTACCTGGTTTCAGGCTCCTCAGCATACCTGCTAATTCCTGTTGTAGCATTCCTCTTCTAGGATGGCATTTTAACCCTATCCTTCCCAAAAGCAGCATAGGTTCTGCCAGCACACTACTTCACAGCACAGAATTTGAGACCCAAAACATTATTTTCAGTTTCATAGTGAATGGCTTTGATAAATACAAAGTTGTACGTCTCATATGCAGGACTAGAGTGTGTATGCACATAAAATACAAAGACGGGACTAAAGACTGGCTAAGAAAACACTCTGTCTGCGAACTGCAGAGATCTTACTATATAATACATACACTTCTCACAGAGAGAGCCAAAGCCAGATACCCCAAACAAACAGCAATGATTCCCTCCTTTTCCACAATAATTAATCAAGTTCAAACAAAGAAAAGAAAAAAGGAGGGATGGGACTTTGAGGAGGAGTGGGAATAAAAGCTTTAAATGTGTATGGAGTTCCAGAGGAAAAATATACTGTCAAATGTCTGTGACAAAACAGTTCAGAGTATCTGGTATACGTGCAGAACTTGCTGACCAGAAAAGAGGTGTCGTGAGAAAGAGCTCTGGTAGATGCAGCCTGCTGAGAGTGGTCCATGGGATCCCAGGAGGAGAATCTGTTTTGGTATCAGCAGTTTGCTCTGTAATTAGAGAGTAGCATCAGCTTTAAAAACAATCATTTTGATACTCCCCTTCGGACGGAAACTTCAGTTTTTGCAGTGGGTGCTTGTTACTAGGAACGAGACTGAAACCAGCAACTCCTTCTTCATTAGCAGCCATTGGATAGTAATAATTTTTAGCTGCAAATTACAAAATGGAGCAGATTCAGACACAAGCCCAAAGGGTGAAAATTACTTTATTTCCTTCCCAATCTTCTAAACTAGTACATTTTCCCCACAGCATACAAATTTTATGCTTTTTATATTTGAGACAAGCTAGGAAGAGAGAAGGATTAAATGACTTAACTCTTTACTCCACCTCATCTAATAATTTACAACTATCCAGGATAAATATATAGTCCAGACGGGTAACACTTTGCTCGTGCTCAGAGTGGCAGTATAGGAGTGTGGTGGGAAGGAATTAGACAATCAAGTCCACATCTGTTGAATTCTTCTATGCTACCAAATTGCATAAACAAAATGTCAAATTCCAGCCCCAAAACAGGCATGAAAAGAATATCAAGGTGAAGTTAGAAACGCTCAGAATTAGGAAGCAAGTGTCAAAGACAACTGTAATATCTGTGCATACAAAAGAGATGCTGAGACTCTGTCGGAAATCGGGAAGGTGGTAGCCCACTGTGGCAAAGCTAGGTCTGCGGGGAGGTGGGGGGACCTCTCCCCCCGGGGTGTACCCTAGCCTGGCTCCCCTTCCCTCCCCCTGGCCCCGGCCCCCCCATCCTGATAATCTCCAGGTGTTTCTGCTACAGTGTGCTTTGACGGTGGCATGGGCCTGACCTCGGAGTGTTTGTGCTTAGTTATTATTCTGGCATGCTGTCAAAACTTCACTGTAGAGCATGTCAGAAGGAACATAGGGATTTTTTTCTTTTGAATAGATGATTCTTTGGCAAACTATGAAAATAATTTCATTGGAGAAGAAAAAAAAAATCGTTCCTCTTGCTACAGGGCTTTCTTCCTGCAAATTTCAAAGGCCTGCTGTGAATAATAGTGTTAGAGCTTCCAAGCTTCAAGGATATTTTATAGTGGAAAGTGTTAGGCAACCAAAATAAATATTAGTTTCCACTGTTACAAAATAAAGGTTTTTCTGTATGTGGTACCTTAAAACCCATGTTAAAATGACATTTTTTTAGAGATGCAGCACTATGTGTCCAAGAGGGTTATTTTTTCATAGAGACACTAGGTTTGTTCTAGCTTGTTTACATCTAAATGAGAAATAATTTAAGACAGAAAGAACATGATGGCTTTCTTTGTGAGGAAAAATGTAACAGGAATTCATCTTCATAAAGGACTGAAGGAAATCCTTAAATCCAAATGCTGCCAGTCTCTAGGGTGTTCAAAATACATATTCTTATTTTATGGCTTGAATGCATCTCTACTCACAAGATTTGTGAATATTTTTGACAAACCTGGTCCGAGTTTTCTGCTAGCAGAGTTACAGATGAGGCAAGTTTTCCATGGTTTGGGGTTTTATTGCGAATGCTTTGCACAGCTCTGGTTATGTGCTTCCTTCTCATGACATCAGTGCTGAAGGGGAGAAAGAATGTAAACATCTGTTTTTTATAATTCAATTCCAGGCTTATAACTTGATTAGGATAAGCAATGTTTCTACATGATTAATTTTCCAGTCACAATATGATGGTTTTGAGCGCGCAATTTTAGCACCAATTTTAAGATTAGTAAAATAAGGAGGGAAACTAATGAGGTAAATTCTGCTTCATGGTCTACCTTTCGGAGCTGCACCAAATGCCGTGCGCCTCATCCACCTCACTCATCCCGCTGAAAACAAAGGATGCGATTTCCCTCCCACTTGGTGTTTAAAATGATGTCCTGTTTGCCCCCCGCAGCCCATGATGCAGCCGATGGGAAGGGAGGCTTGTGAGAGCCGCACCGAGGTGAGCTGGAGCAACGTGGGTTCAGCTCCTGGCTCTCCCCCCAGTCCTTCCGTGTGGCGTTGGATCAGCCACCCGGGACTGGATGTTCAAAAGGTGCCTGCTGGGACGTAGCTGCATCCCTAAACAACTAAGGAGCTCTGAAATACATAGCCTTTAATCTCTTCCATCGCCTGAGCGGGGTTAAGCCACCACTCTGGCCACTTTGTTTTCCTCATTGTCCTTGCACCAGAGACTGCCAGCGCCTGGAGCCGTGGTCCTGATCGCATTTTGGGGTCTTTTCTACCCACTTTAATAGTYACTGTAAGAATACTTTCATAGGAGCTGAGGAAAACTCAGGCTGGAGGGGGCCTCGGGAGGTCCAGCCTCTGGGTTTCAGGTAGTGGTTGTGGAAGTGTAGCCGAAGCAAGAGGAGAAGCAGGGCAGCGGTGCACGTAGGAGCGATTTCAGTCTCGTATCGCGCATTTATATCAAGAAAACAATAAACACACTCATCTGTCCTCCTAGGGATGAGCTCGAGTCGGCACCGCCGCCCTCCCCTCCCCAGCAGGTGTGGGCACAGACCCCGGTCCGCGACGGGCAGGTCCGTACCTCACCCTCCGGCGCCCCGTTCCCGCCAGGGAGGCTCCCCCGCGGGGCTCGGCGGCCGCCGGGGCCGGGGCGGGCGGCTCGGGGCGGAGCGGGGAGGCAGCGGGCGGCCAGGTGCGAGGAGCGGCCCCGGCCCCAGCCCGCCCCGCTAACGGCCGCGGCGGGAGGGGGCCCTGAGGTGAGGGCAGGGGCCGCGGCAGGCCACGGGAGGCGGGGCCGGGGCGGGGCGGGCGCCGCCTCAGTCCGCAGCCGGGGCTCCTGAGGCGGCAGCCCCCGCCGCGCCGGCAGCAGCTCCCGCAGCCCGCGGCATGGCTGGGGCTCTGCCTTCTCCCTCGGGGCGGCGCTGCCCCAGCCCTGCCCGGTAAGAAAGGCGGAGCGGGGCCGCAACCGCGCGCAGACAAAAGCTGCGGCGCTTCCTGCCCTCCGCGCTGAGGGGAGCGGAGCGGGCGGTGGGCGCCGGTCTCTGCGCTCCGCCGGGCGGGGCGTTGCAAGTGCCTTTCTCGGCCGCCGCCGGAGCCGCGCAGGCTGCCGGGGAAAATGGCTTTCCGCGGGGGCAGCGGAGCGTGGGGAGTGGGTCTGGGTGCGGTGCTGCTGCTCGCCCTGTGCCCCCGCGCTGCTCCCGAGCCCGGCGCCGAGAGGGAGCCCGGCGGCGAGGCGGTGCCGGAGGGAGCCTCTACCCTGGCGTTCGTGTTTGATGTGACCGGCTCCATGTACGACGACCTGGTGCAGGTTATCGAAGGGGCATCCAAGATCCTAGAAACGTCGCTAAAAAGACCCAAGAGACCGCTTTACAACTTCGCGTTGGTGCCTTTCCACGACCCAGGTAGGGGTTTCTCCCCGGAGGGATCCGGGCAGGGGCGCGGGGGCTCCGCCGCCGCCTGCCGAAGCACGAAGCGCGGCACACGGCGAGGTGGGCTCGGGGGCGGGAAGGAGCGGCAGGGAGCCCAGGCAGGACAGCAGAAGAGGTCCTGCTCAGGGCTGGCTTTTATGAAAGGTTGGGTTTCCTGCGCTTCCAGGGGACTGGAGCATAAGTATTTCTGTCACTTCTTAGCCCTGCTTGCCACACGGGTCTCTCCGCCACGGTAASTCGCCAGTAGCGAGTAAGGGTTTCTGAACCCCCTCCCCGTCTCCGTGCAGACAAACGCCAGCAGACCTTCCAAAAGCCTTCAGGATAAACTGAAGTGGACTGTAAGCGGACTGTATGCACCAAAGAGTAGTTTAGGGGATCAAATACTCCTCTTCATAACTCTAATAGGAGCTGAAGTGGCTTCGGTGACTCTCTCTCCTAGTCGAGAACACGTATACTAGTAACGAAGCTACTAAGCTTTTTTTCAATGCCCTTCTATGCGAATACACTTATGAACATACATAATACAGTTGCACTTTTCCTCCAGTCTTGTTGTCCCATGTTTACATTCAGAAACTTGCACTAAAATGATCCAGAAGCTTTACATGGTATGTTTTTTGATTTGGGTTCTTATTTCTTCCCCTCATTCTACCTTTTTTTCTTTCTGCTGTACATTGTGCGTTCCTCTTTCAGCATCTGTTTTCTATTCCCTTCCTATCCCTTTTCTCTGGCTTTCTTCCTCTTTCCTTGTCAAATATCTTCTGGTGACTTGAAAAGGAAATAGGAACAGGATGCCCCAGGCTGGTGATGTGCTGTACTGTGCAGTAAAACCTCCTTTTTTTAAAAAAAAAAAAAAAAAAATAAAAGAGTGGGAAAAAGCCCTTGAAAATTACCTCTCTGGTTCAAGTTTCCATGGAATGTCTCGGAATATGATATTCCAGAAGTCGGTTCTTAAGAGTTCAATTTTTGCAGGGATGTCATCAAATGAAAACAGACACCCCTTCTGTTTCCCCCCAGTTGTAGATACTTCTGCCTACAAGATACGTGTTGGCTATTGTTATAAATACCTTAAACAAAATGCTTGGAGAATTAGAGGAAAAGCTTGTCTTTGCAAATTTTGCTGTTTTGTTATCTATAAGCTTGTATAGGTTCTCTATTTTTTTTTCTTAAAGGGTCCATCGTTGTGGTATCAGAGTGTCATAGCACAAAAGGGTCTGTTTATGTACCTTACTGTTTTCACCTTTGGTGTCACTTTCTTTTTTTTTTTCCCCTCTTTACCTTTTTGTTATTTTATGGAACAAACATATATGGGACTTAAAAAGCATCTGACCACAGAAGTAAGCAAGAAAGGAAAGATCTTGGTCAAGTGTAGAGCCTAGAACTCTTTTATATCCTTTTGGAAAATCAAGCTGGTAGTTTTCCTTGGTGCTCTTTCTCCTTGGATGGGGCAGAAAGTCAACATGATAGGTTGGGAGTGTTTTGTTTTAATTTTCTTTCCATAATCACACTTCATACATCTTCCCTTTCTGCTCACCARAGTGATTCACTATAGGAACGGATAGTTCTCTTTTTTCAGAGGGCTTGGGTATCTACACCAACCGTGAGAGCAAGAAGATGATCTTGAATGGTGCACTCTTAGTTTGCAGGTTTGTGTGGATGGTCCTTTGTTCTTGCGCATCCTCAGTAGAAAGAAGTGCCAGCTTTTATATCACTGGTAGTTCCAATGCTTAGCTTTCATCACAGGCCACTTTCAAACCCTTTGTTTCAATAGCTACTTTTTTTCTTTCTCATCCCATGTGTTTTCTCTTCCTCACTCAGTTTTTCTTCTGCGCATTTTCTCCTTTTCATTCCTTTTCTCCCATCTCCCTGACCCTCTTGCTTCCTCTGGCTCTCCAGGGTCTTTGYTTCTGTTGCAGACCAATTCTTTTAATCATGCTTTGCTGTACCGCCACCTTCTTGCTCTGTACATACCTCACTAGCAAGAAATCTGCTGCCACCTTCCTCTGCTTGATTGACATTTTTTTCCCTCACAGACTTCTTGCTTCCTTGCCTCCTCCCCCATTCCCTCTCTTTCCACAGGAGATCCTTTTCCTTGGCAAATGTTAGATTTCATTCAGTAGGGTAACTGAAACTTAAACCTGCAGAGAGCTGACCTATACAACAAAGAACTGCGGGCAAACGTATATAGGTGTATCCTGTTACATGTCTCTATACGGAAGTCCAACTTCCCTGCACAGCCAGAGGGAGCCTTACTTTTTAGCATGATGGATAACTTGTGAGGTCATAAAGCTGTTTGGAAGTGGAGAATGTATAATTTTAAACTTAATTTTGTCTTAATTTCTGAAAACTGTTTCTCTATGTCTGTCTTAGAGTTAGAAGGACACACCTCAGTCCAGTGTCTTGAATTTTATGGATGTAGCAGTTGAGACTGCTGGTAGTCTGGTATCTTATATCTGATGATGACTAAGCCTAGGCACTTGAAAAGAAAATGCAAGAAATACTGTTGTGACCAGTTCTTCAACATCTTTTTTTGAATCTGTAGAGAAGTAACTAAAATCAGAAGAAATCTAATAAAAAATATTGCTTGGCTTGTATTTCAGAGTGTCCAATTCATTTACCTAGTGTTGTTCTTTCTGAAGACTGCTTGACTAAATTGATGAGCATGAGATTCCACCCCCCCACACGTTGTCTGGTTATTTGCTCAACTGATAATTTTTCTTCAAAAAAGAGCTTTGTATGTAGCTGCCCCACAGACAAATTTTCTTGATGTTTTTGTGAGGTAATGGACTGTGGTCCATGAGGCAAACGGGAGTGCAACAAGGAGTCCAACATATAGTTGGACCTCAGTGCCAAGGAGCTTCTCTTCGTATAAAGCTGTCCTGATCCAGATACACTCTTTATTGATGGTTAATTACAATGTAAAGTTGGTGTGGATTTGGCTTTTAACTCCATTGTTTTCCTAACTTATGTTGCACAGTGTATGCTTAACAGTGCCCCAGTCATTCACTTTGCAGGACTGCTTGATTAGTACTGATTAGAGAAACAGCTCAAGTGCTTTCTAAGCACCATAAAGAGTTGTTGACAAGGAGAGTGTATTCACCAAAACCATACAAGAATCTGTCTTGGAAGGGTCCTTGACATCACACAAGGTACATCTGAATTATAAATAATTTGAGTTATTTAAAAATCCTTCTATGTTCTACTGGACTACATTGTTACCAAAGTGCTGCGTATTAATGCTGCATTGTGATATGCCAACACATTGTGGTCTTTGATGGTAGATTTAAATGTAGTGTTATGACTTCTGCAATGGTATTTTGCTCAGACTATGGTATTTTGGTAAAACAGTAATAACTAACAGGTGTATTTTTTAGTATTGAACCTGAGGTTTTGGCATAGCCCAGACTTATGACCTACAGAAAAAATTTGTAATGGGTTTCACATTCTGATACCACTGTACCATCTGGTGGTATGCTGAGATCTCCATTTTGAAAAAGCCTTTTGGTTTGGATTCCGCTTCATGTGTAAGCATGTGCAATGCTTTAACAGATTACAGGAATTTTTCTATTGTGGTTTTTCAATGCCTAAACATGATCACAGAAGTTTTGTAGATAGTGAAAAGGGCTGTTGACAAAGAGGTCTCTTGCCAGACTTGTGTTCAATGGAAAAACTGGAAGAAAAATGGGGGTGTGTGTGGAAAATCTCCCAAATTAAGAAGAGTTGGCACAGGAAAATTTTGAATTGGAGCTAAACCTTAAGATCAGCAAATGCTTTTGTAGTTGCGTGTTGTGGGTCCTGATCTCCTACTAACTAACTCCCATTGTATCCTGTGGAAATGGGATTGGACTCAGAATGTCTTTATTTAACATCTGTGGCCAGCTTTTCTATTTTTTCTTTATGCCATTAAGGAATTTTGGAATGGAAAATAAGCCTAAGAGGACAAATTCATCCCTAGTATTTTTCTGTAAAGCTAATGGAATTATACCAGTAATAACTTTGACTCCGCGTGATTTAATCAAGCATTCCTTTAGTGTGAATGACCATTTTATAGACCAAACTCCAGTAACTTATTTTAATTACAAGAAAAATGAAGGGAATATATAATCTCTGGACTTCCTAGTGCACAGGATGATGTTTGCCTGTTAATACTCTGCATGTCTACAAATCTCTGATATGAGCATCTCCTAACCCTTTTTCTTGCAAATCAGATAGGCAACATATTGCCTCTCTCTATCTGTGAGAAAAGGGAAAACGTTAATACTGCTTTGTTCAGATGGGAAAATAGTATTGAACTTAAGTTGTCCACCTAGTGTCACATAGTAAATGTGTAAGAGAACTAGAAATACAATATTTTTTTTTTTTCTGCTTGATCCCACTCCTCTTTTTTTTTTTTTTGAGAGTAAAGAGCTGATTATATCATGTTTAACTTTGTAACCTAGGGTCTCCTTTATTTAACAGACTTGCAGTGCTATATCTGTAACAACGGTTAGGCTGCTGAGCCACATACTAGCTTGGAACAAGTTCGGAAGGTCATATGAAAGGTCTGAGAACTTTGGTTTTTGCAGGTTTGATAGTTTAGTTTAGAAGTTGTAATGAAGAAGAAATAACGTTTTTTTCCAGAGGAGGAACATAAGAAAATTAGGCTATTAACGGAATTAAAATTTTTCATACTTCCTGATATAAAAAGTATTGCAGTTATACAAATGGATAATAAAGAGAGATGGAAAGCTGTGGGCAGAAATGGAGAAGTATAAGCTTTCCTTTATGTGTTAGCTTCTGCCTTGAAAAAGACACTTGTGAGTGGTGAAGAATAAATTGTCCTCTGAGTGTAGCAATACAACTTCCACACCTGCTCAGCTGAAATTCTTCCTGTTCTTAATTTAACTGCTGTGGCTGTGTGGCCGGCCTTCCCAATATGAGCCACTGCTTTGTCGTTTCTGTATCTACAGGTAAACAGTATCACTGCCTCTTTGCCACCCAGCCGGTTTCTTACGTCAGGCTCTCCTGAGAGCTTTCCTCCAACATGTTGCCCTGCACTTACCCTTTTGCATTCTTCTGTCACTTGAGGTCTTTGGCCTCAGGCTTTACTCTCAGATTTATGAGTGTCTATTAAAATTTTCAAGCAAAGGCTGAATGTATATAAATCAGTTGTCCGAAACCTTTTCCCAGTCGGGAGAAGTTGAATGGTCYTTCTGGTATAGCCTGAAGGTCACTGTCTTCAGGATTCCCTCTGGCTCCCTTGGGTGGAGGAAGAAATGCTTCAAGACTTGGTATTAGTTTTACTAAAGAACAGGAATGTGGCTGTGGAGAAACTGTATAGCAGTAGTTTCCAAAGCAGGGAGGGCAAGTTTAAGGGAAATGCGGCATTTTGTACTGGTATCTGAGTTTGCCAGCACCACAGAAGTGGCATTTGTACAAGGGATGGGGGCAGCATGAGAGACGTCTGGGAGCTCCTGCGGTGTGCCATTCCCTTGCAGTTCTCATTCTGGGGGTCGCGTAGACCTGTTGGTGTCATTGCRTTTGTGGGTAAGTAATAACGCTTACTCGAGGCTGGTCTGTTATAAGCCATGCTGTGGTGTGGTATAAACTTCCTTGGTACTTTGGCRGGTGACATTCAGCACTGTGTGGGTGTAATGCAGTTTTTAATTGTGTTTTGAGTACACTGTGATGGAACTAGGGGGGTTAGAGAAGAGGCGGGGAGAGGGACATTGCTAGTGTTTTACAGTATACCTTTTGCTTAAGAAAGAGAAGGATTCAGTGGGTTGTTGCTGTGTGCGTGCATCTTGGACGGACCTCATGTCAATCCGTTGTATTCTGCAAACCACACGGTGAGATGGAAATGGGAAACTGCCCATCGAGAACTGAGGGCTTGGTGGAGTCTGGGAAGCTCTGCTTKTCTTTGGGCAGTAGCTCTTCCTGTCCCCACTCAGTGGGTCTCCTTACCTTCCTCAGTAGGTAAAACTGTTTTGAAAGCTGTCTAATATTTGAACTAGACAAATTACTGGGTTGGCAAGGATGAATAAACTGCTTGCCAATGAAGTTCCTGTGGGCAAATGTTTTGCAAACACTGCTACTTAGCAAAATCCCGTAGTTTTTATAGGAAGGAAAGAGAAGAGTTGCCCCAACTCTGTTTGATAAGAGTAAGGTCAGAGGCAAAGAAAATTATTCTCTCCACTTAATTCAAATAGTCATCTTATTTTGAGAGTTGAGTGGGTTTCATGTTATTCCCAAAATCCAAAGTGGGGAAAAAAATGTGCTAATTTAACAAGTCCGATCTCCCTGTTCTGGTGCGGTAGCTCTACTGATGCATCACAGAATATCGGGTTAAAGTTGTCATGGCTGATCTTTCAGAGTAGTGTTCTTTGGTGGCCCCAGAAACTTCTGAAAATCCTATCTGAAAAACAGAAGGTTGTGTAAGGCTTTTTTTGGGTTTGGTTTATTTTGGACTTCTTTAGATATATAGTGACAGCAGTAATGAGCGCACGTCCAAGTTTTGAGTTTTTCTTTCACGTTTTAGGAGACACAACGTAAATTTACGACTGTTCAGTGCTGTCTTGGTATGTCTGAAGACAAATGATAACCAGAGCTGGGCATAGTAACTGTTAAATCTGCCCTCTTGTGCTATAACTGTTGAAGTGTTACTATTACTTATTATTTCACCATTGACAATTTCAGCAGGAAATACTCAGTTTCCTTAGGGCTCAAATACTGCCTCTTTATTGTTGTTACTAAGTTTTACTGTCACTGTCATCAGTTGAATGACAATCACCAATACTATATAATAGCGAACAACTCCGAGTTGATATGGATAAAGTCTAAAGCACCTACAGATATTTTCCATCTCTGTTGAGACTTCTGTGATAACCGTACTGACCGTACGTGCAATGAGTGTTTTGAAACCTTATTGTTGTCCTTAATGCAGACATTGTGATATCTATAAAATCAATTCTGTGTGATTACATGGCTGTTTTCTTGATCCTCTGGAAGGATTTATCTGGGATCCTTCAAAAAGTAGCTGTTTATATAGATTACAGAGGACAGCATTGCCAGTGCCAGAAGCTCCAAAATCTTTGAGACAGGGCAGAAATGTAACATCATCCAAAAGCCTATTAGAACATCACTTACAACTAATTTTTCTACTGTCTTAACTCTGCCTGTCCAGCCCTGAAGGTGCGCACAATTTTCCTGCTGATTCTTGAATCTTTTTTGCAAGGGAAAGGATTTTATCCCTGTTTTTGCTTGAAGATACAATGGAGATTGTCTTTTCCTTAGGAAAAAAGTGATAATGCCTCAAATATGGCATTCTCTTCTKCTTTGCATTATGAATTATTTTTCATGTCACGTTTGAAAGTGTTGCCTACTGAACTTATACAGAAGCTACTTGTTCTATTTTGTTTTGCTATCCCCAGCTCCAAGTGGTGACAATTACGTGAAAAGCTCTGTAGCTCGTTAGTAATGCATCCCAGTGTTATTCTGTCCCAATAATTATTACTGATGTCATTTAGCAAATGAGGCTTGCTGCTTAGCGGTGTACGCCTGTTCTCTACAGCTTCTGGAGTTCACATAGAGCATACTTCACACGTTGTGTCCCAAATAGCAGTCACTATTACAGTGCCATTGCAAACTCAACCATTAGGTATGCAACAATGTAGCAAATAATTGTACAGAGTTTTAAATTCGCTCCCAAATACAGTGGGTTTTAATGTGAGAGCTTTCTATCAGTTGCCTTAGGATCTTTACGTTACTATTATCCCTCCATGCACCTGAAAAACTCTTTCATTTCCCAGTATAGTAGGTTTTCCTTCATGCACTTGTATTTTCTGAAGACTAGTAGATAGCAAAATGTAGACTTTGCTGGAGGATCACATACCTTGCTGAGAAGGGAAGGGTGGTGTGTAGGTTCTGTAACTTCCACTCCAGATATGATCATTTGCCTTGAACTGAACCAGTTGAGAAGCCACTCGTCACTGTTCTCGGGGACATCGGTGTAGAAGTGTAGGCATACATCACAAAATACACATTTAAAGAGCAGCACAAATCCACACAGTGACAGTATGAAGCTCTGGTTGGTCTTTCAGCTGCTGCTGTTCTGCACAAAAAGATTTGTCACTGCCTTCCCATTAGAGGTTGCTGCCCTGTTATTTCTGTTACTTTAACTGTTTGCTGATTGATCTTGAAGTAAATATAACACAATACTGAACCAGATTAGAAAGTGATCAAGCTGGTGCCAGTTAAATTGAAAAAACAGTGAACCCTTGCCCCAGATAAAAAGTGGCTGCACAGTGTATTTCATCATGTCCTGAATTACCCAAGCAGTGAATATGGTTTAATCCCTCTGAAATGCTGTGTGGAAGGAGGATCTGTTGAAGCTGTATTCTCTGCCTGCCTGGGCAGCTGAGCACTGCGCTTTCTCCTCCTTGTGAAGCAGGGAATGATAGTTACTCTCCTCTAAGGTAGCAATGTCTGATAACTGGGAGCAGTGGGGAGAAGGTAGATACCAACAGCGTAAGAGCTGAATTTGTAGTCTTCTGACTTCCTCCATGCTCCTTCTCCTCTTCTTCCCCCCACTTTCAATTTATTTCTCAAAGGTTGCAGTAACTTGTGTTTCCACACAAAGTCATGTATAGAAGCCAAGTTAATCCTATTCATGGCAATAACTGTTTAACAGTAGGCCGCACTGGCTACGAGTCTTGATGGGAGCTCTATGGTACGGAAAGAAAAGAGAAATTTCTGGTGATGTATGCATCTACTGAATGGGTTTAAATGCCCAGAAATCAAATTTCTAATGATTTACAAAAAGCATATATTTGATGTAGATCCTCAAGTGCTTTTAAGCTATGACTAAGCTGTCCCTTTTGGAGATTGATATATTCTGTCTCTTTCTCATCTGGAGAAAACAGTTATTTTCTGAGAATGCACAGTAATGAAATGAATAAGGAGGTATAAATATTATATACATCTTTATCTCACTTTAACAGAGGCAATAGTGTTCATTGTAAGATGAACTGTCAGTGAAATACACAGAGGGAAGTTGACAAGGAGGCTAACCAGAAAATATTTGCCTCTTGAAATGCCAACCTTGCTCTTTTAAAGCAGCAATACTAGAAGGTAACTCTGAAAAACAATGCCTTCTGTGGTGGGGAATTAATAGCGAATGCCTTTACTGAAGAGAGGAGCTTGAGTTCTCAGAGGAGAATGAAGGAAAAAACCCCAAGAACTGAAGGCTGCTGGAACTGAGACTCTGTGATCCTTAATCCTTGCTCCATGTGCTGCACTACCATCCAGCAGTACCGGCTTGATTTGGATCAGGTATGGGGACACGTTTGCATGCCTTTTGAAAGCTCCGCATCRCGTGATACAGCGCTGGGCCGCGTGTTAACTGCTGGGCTGCGTGTAAGGGTAAACAATACTTGTTTCTGTGGGGGGGGGGCATGGAGTGGTGGGACTCCATTCGCTGGTACAAATTGTGCTTGAACTTTTCTTAACCAACAGTGAGCGAAATGAGTTTATATTGGGTTGGTGCTTTGTTATGTGTCTGTGACGTTCTTCATCCTGCTGTACCAACTTGTTAGGAACCTCAGAGCTATTTCCGTTCTGCTGCATGGACTTGAGGTATGTGTCTCTGTAGTCCTTCTGACTTGTGCTTTATGCTTTTTGTGTGTGTATTGGAGGCTGCTTGGAATTTACACTAGGGTGGATTCAATTCAGTCAGTCGAGAGTCTGGATAAGCTGGATTAAGGAGTATGGAAAAGGAGCAGATATTTAATTAACGGATTTTGAATGTGGCCTAAAGAATGACAGGAGGAACCCTTTAGATGGAGAAAGCCCTCAGATGCCAGTTGGTATGTATCTTCCAATCAGTGATTTGATTTTTGGCATATGCTGTGGGCTTTGGTTTTGAAGGYGATGCATACATCAGAGAAAATATTGGGAACATATGTTTTTCAGTTTGCAAATGGCAAAACAACTTCTCTGTTGAAAGAGACTGATGGTGTTACTTGATCAGCTCACCATGCCTTGATAATCAACAGTTTTGTTAGAAGAAATAGGATGGTTTTAATGAAATGTGCTTTGGGCTGGCTGTTTCATATGCTTTCTTTACTACTGCCAGGGAGAATGTGTTTTACCCCTCAATTACGTTGTTGAATATAATTCATCTTTTATAACTATTGCCAGTGTTCAGGATTTCCAGTTTTAGGTGTCTTGCKCTCAGATCTGATCTATGGGATCCTTTGGTTATGCCTATTGTGAATTCATGCTATGCAGTTGTTGTTGGGTGAACTCTGCGTCCAAGATTTGCATTTTGTATAGGGATAGTTTGCAATGTTATATTTTTAGGTGGGATTAGAGTGGTTTAGGTCATGCATATCCCATGTGGTCTATGGTTAAACTTCTCTTGTTGCCTTTTGAAGAACATGTGCAACCTATTGTTTGGTAACCGTAGATGTGAGCTGAGCTTTGCTCTGTTTTTGCCAGAGAAGCACAATGACCTCATGTTCCTGAAGCACTTGAGTGGGATCATGTTATGTCAAGATGCATGAAGCCATGACACTGAGGACAGGATTCATCCCATTTCACTTTAGGCACTTAACTGAAGAACCTCAGCTGAGAGACTAGCTACCCAAAGGCTCCTTCTGTAATTCACAAAAAGAAATTGGCACCTTTATGGAGCAATTCATTGCTTGTGAAATTTTAAATACTCYTTGGAGGTCTGATTTCCTTTCACTGGCTGTAGAGGGGGCAAAGGTTAGTTCAGTTGAAGCCTTGAATTTAGGAGGTATGAAGTCAAGTGAGAGGCGCTCTGCTTTCTGACTTTTTCCTGCTCTGGGGCTGACTGTCCAAATAATAGTCCCTGAGATTTATTTTTATACTGTTTGTCATCCTACCATATGGATACTGAGTGCTCAGATGAGCCTAGCTCACGTGGTGGAATAGGTTATGATGTCCTCCCTGGTTCTGATCTGACCCCAGACCTTCAGCCCTGCCGAAGAACCTCGCCTGGTAGGGCATTTTGAGCTAAAACTGAGTAATGCTCAGAGGCAGCCTGTGCAGGCAGCTCCACCATAAACTGAGGGACTTCTGCGGGTCYGCTTTGCGGAGAGTGTTGGTAGATGCCTAGTGATGTGGCTAATCAGAACGTCTTACACCTCGTTTGCCCTTGCCGCAGGTTGTCAGCAGGATTTGAACCTTGGGTGTTCAGCAGAGACCCTTTCTGTGTAAGCTAAAGGAGTAATACTGGCAGCTACGAGACTGATAATCTCTGTGGGGATAAGCCACAAATGGGGGCTGTGATGCACATTGTTAATGTGTATTGCAAATGTAAACAGGCTGTGCCTATTTATGAAGATATGTTAAGTTATTGTTCTGTATCCCATGTACTCTTCCATCTCGATTTTCTTTGGCATCCTTGGTACTCCTCTTCACAGAGACACTGTGTGCAGTTTTCCAGCTCTGCTCAAGTTGTTGCCCTTTTCCTAACATATACTTAGCCACAGATTTCAGTCTGCAAAACATTACTGGTAAAATATATGCATATTTGAAAATGACATGTTCCCAGACACCAACCCAAGAAGCTGCATCCATCACACGCAACGGAAGATAATTGAAAGTGTTGAATTTATTTTCAGTAATGTATCCCTATTAGCAGTCTCATCTGTTTGCTCTGGAATAGTGGCTTCCTTACCAGATGCTCTTGGTAATATAACAGTTAGCATGTGATGTTAGGTACAATGAATCAAGCACTTAAGTGTTCAGAGCCTGTGTATAACATAATGGGACTCCCAAAATAAACTTGGATGTGTGGGTGTTGTACAGAGAAAGTTTTAAACTATTCTTTTGAGGTGCCTCCATGAGCCAGCTCCTGAGGAAGACAGCTGGCCCCCTCACRGTACAGAGCCTGTCGCAGAATTGCATTTGAGAGGGAGTGAGCTTTATCTCTGTATTTCAGTGCTTCAGTGTTTTCACGGGAGCTGTAATAATGCGTCCTTCCTCTGCTGTTTTTTCCCAGCCATAGGACTACAAAATATAAAGACAGTCTCGTGTAGCCTGATATATAGTAGAGCCAAATTCCCAATATCAACTTTATGGGATAAATTACAACCAGTAGAGCTTGTCTGCAATGAGATGTAACCAAAAGCAGAATGGGACCCCAGGTTTTCAGACTGGAAAAACCCTGCTGAAGTGGAGTGAGTGGGGGTGGGTTTGCATAATTAAATGAAAATGAAGGAATGTCTTGTGTTGCTGTAGTCCCAGCTAAATGTCTGGTCTGTTTGCTCAGGATAGCAGCTCTAATCTATGACTATAGGTTACTGCTGGATTCCTGCCATCTTGTTTGAATTAGATTCATAGCCTGGGGGGTGGGGGGTGTAAGCAGGAAGCCATTGTAACTTCCATGCTTTGGACACCAGTGTATTTTCATGAGCTGAAGTTAAGTGTCTCTGGGGATGCTGAATATCACTGAAACATTTCCTGAGTTCTCTTAAGCTGTACAATGGTATGTCCGAGTCTGTTTTCCAAAGGACAGAGCTTTTTGTTTAGTTAGTGAGGTCTTAGTTAGTTCACTGAACTAGTATGCTTTTGCACTTAWAATTTATTGAGGAACAGAAGAAGAGGAGGAAAGTTGTGCAGGAAAAATGAAGTCCTCTGCCTTAGAACAGCTAGGAATACTGTGGTTTCTTTTATGCCCCCATATTRATTTATATTTCTATTTACTAAAATCCTCAAGAGACTGTGACTCTACAACTACTGTGTCAGGGCTAGTTTTTCAGGCTGTAAATAGGTGAAATGGTTAGGCAAGCACGTGGTTTTAAGTAAAAGAGCAATAGCTGGAGCACCCAGGTAGAGAGACTATGATTGCTGCCAATCTTTGGGCAAATCACTTTGCATTGGGGCACTTCTTTTCCATTTTATGTTACTTAGCTTGTACARCACCAACACAATAGTAGTGTGGTTTTAATTAGAGATCTTTAGCATCACTGTGCACACATTAACTACTGTCTTTTACCAGAGTTTAAATACCAGGAGTACTGCTAGCCCCCAGCAAGCGGCACAGGCAAGCCAAACCCCAGCGTAGCCCCTGGTAGACTGCTGAAGCAAGGCATGGTGTGCTTCAGCATGTTATCGCATATGGTTGGGATAACATTTTGACTGCTTTCCTACAGCATTTGGAGAATATAACACAGTGCTTAGGCAGCGGTGCTTGTCCAGGAGCGTTGCCTCCTGATTTAACAACATATTACTTAAAAACCTACATCTTGGTGTTGTAGGGCATTTCAGATGAGTGAGGTGTTTTGGATTTTTTTGTTTGTCTTGTTTTGGTCATGTCTTCCCCCTTTAAATTTTACATAAGCTGAATCAAAGCACAGGGAGTTCATGTGACTTACTCCTGAGTCACAGTCCTCTGTGTTAACCACAAACCCACAAATCACTTATTTGTCCCTGAAATGTTTACTCTTTCTCTTCCTTTCTTTTTTAATCTGTCGGACTCCCACATCTTTTTATCTTCTTYGTCTCTGCCTTCAGCCCATCCCTTCCTCAAAGTTTCCATTGACCCTTTTCCCTCAGAGGTTCAGTGTCCCTTCTCAGCACTCCCCTCCTTTATCTCAAGATTTCTTGGCAGTCTGGAGTATCTTTTGCATATACAGACTGGATCCTGGTGATGAAATGTGTTGCTGCTAAAGGCAACATATTCTTGCTCTGAAAGAAGTGCTGTGTTAGCCACAGATAGGTTTGTGCAGGAGGTGATGGAGAAATCTTTCCCTTGCTGCTTTCAGTGTGCCTGATGGCTGATGTTTGCCTTAGCATGAATGAGGGTGGTAGCAGGGACATGTATCATTCTCACTTCGCATATTGGCCATGCGAGCGAGTACGTTTCTAGAGTTTGTTCTGGGTCTGAATTGGACCAACGGACTCTGATATTTTGTTCTCTGAAATTTTGGCTGAATCTGTGGACATATGTTTTCTTAAAGGTGTAGCTGTATTGGACAAAAGAATTACTGCTCTGCACTGCTATCTGCTTCCTTCTTCTTTGAGGTTATGGCCTTTTCTGATCCCCAGCCATGAGTGCTGCTTCGCAGTTCTAGGTCCATTCCAAAATGGTCCAGGGTAGCAGAGGCTGCTGAAACTCTTGGAGCTTGCTAGCTTGGTTGGAAAGAGCGTGCATGAACCGCTTTGCTGCCCAGCGGAGGAGGTGATGACTTGCGTTAGGTTCTGGAGAGCAGGGCTAGCAGTTTGTTCAGCTGGTATAGCTGCAGTGGGAAGGGAATGGGTGTCCCTAGTGCTAGCAAACTGAATTGAACTGGAAAGATTGAGTTACACAGGATCTGTGTGTGTGCAAATCTAGACAGTGTCTGTGAATGCTGACAATGGGAGAAAAAAATGTGGCTGCTTTGTGTATCAAGCTTTGTTCTAAATATTATTGTTGTTGCTCATGCTTAGGGTGTGAAAAGTGGAGATCATGTCATTACGGTAAAAACTCAGCCCTTTCCCCACACTTGAAAGTGTAATTGAATATCATTCTGTTACCAAAAGTGAACCATGGTACATGGAGATAAAAATAATGCATGTTGGCTAAATTGCATTTTAAAGAATTTGGCAATTTTATTGCTTCAAGCAAATCTTTTAAGCTCCTGGTGGTTTGGCATAGCCGCCTATACTGATACATACCCATGTGTTTTCTTTTAGAGGGAAGGCGCAGAAATACTCCACAGTGAAGAGGTGTGCAGGAGCTTATGGAGATGGAGCTCTAGCTTAGCAAGTGGTGTGAGAGGATGAATTTGTTTCTGTAAGGGGCTTGAGGGAAGCAACTTAAGAGATGCTGTTGCATGCCTACTTTATGGGGATGAGCCTTGTTTTGTAAAGAGTATGGGTTGAGATGAAACAAGCAAACAAGAAAAGCCTTAAATAACTGAAGCATGTTTTGAATTAACTCTTTAGTTTGCATAAAGCTTGTTTAGAGGCAGATTGGAAGTGCATAAAACCTTTCAAACTTTAGAAATTTTGGCTGTGGATATTTATGTGATGACTCAAGCCCATCTCACCTTTTGTGTTGTAGCTACATAGCATTAAACAGTTTCTTAGTTACTTGCAATGAAATGTCCCATTGTGTGGGTAGAAAAGCCATTTTTTCCACTTTGATATTCTGTCTCATTGAACAGGTTTTGATCTCAGTTAACATGGAGTAAATCCAGAGTAATTCCATTACAGTCAGTGATGTTAGGTTGGATTTACACCAGTATAACTGAGGTCAGAGTCTGGCTTTGGTTGTCTGCTTTCTTAATTTGCTAAATATTACATATTTCCCAAATATCCTTTCACATCTCCTCTTCAGACCTTGCTGGCTCCTCCTACTTTCCCAAATTCCAAGAGTAACAATGTAGGTGAAATTTACTTGATGAAAGATTGTTTAAGCAGGGTCTGGTTTTTATTAGCTCAGCTGTTTTTCATTTTTTCAGCACTGTTTGAAGTTTCATTGTACTCAGGATAGGATCTGAACTCATCATGCTTTTCCTACTTGACTCAATTTTGTCAATTAGAAGTGCGGTGTTTTAAATTATAGGGCGCTCTCTGACGTTATCATTGAGTAAGAATTGTATGCCTCGGTGACATTTCAAAGCAGTTTTTAACTCCGAAGATCAGAAAAAGGTTGTGCCTTAAGGCATTACTGTTAATCAGCAACATCACGTGTTTGAAAGAGCTTAGTAAATGTGAGATGTGACTTTGGAGAATGAGATACATTAAATTTTTCCTGTTTTTGTTTATATTTCCTGACATGATGCTAGCTTTGTAGAAGTGATACTCTGTAATGAAGTTCAGAGTATTTAATTTACCATGTGTGAGAGACATCTGGAATTTCATCTAGGTTATTCTGTTAGTTAAATTGGGTTTATTATGAAGGTTAGATGTTTGGATGGTTTTATCTGCGTTTATATAGTTTAGCTGGTACACTGGGGTCTTGGTCCACATAATCATACCAGAACTGAATCCATAACATTTGTATTAACATCTTTACAGTTGGACTGCTACTGTTACAGTATTGCTACCTTCATATGATGATAAATAATCTTGCCCAGAATATCCAGCTCTTACTCTAGGGATAAAGAAAGGATGGGACAAGGGAAACACCACCTCCTTCACAGTTTGGAGACCTTGGGCACAAACAAACTCTGTCTGTAGTTAAGCAAAACACTTAAGAATGTTTTTGTATATATTCTGTTGATTTTGATATGATTTTGACATATGCTTAAGTGTTTTTCTGAGGGAGGCCCTAAAGATTTGCCTCTGGCAACACAGAGAGTCTTTGGCAGAACTAGTGATTTAAACCTGAGCGATACAGTCTTAATTATTTGGATGCCATTTTGTACTGCAGAAACCTGAACGAGACCTTCACAGAGACTGAATCACTATTCATGTCTGTACCTGAATCTCTGCTAAATTCCATGTAATGACAGTCTTCACCATGACTATACCAGCGGGCAGTTTGTGAAAACAGATGGTTCCTTCATCCTGCACAACAGACTGTTGTTTAAAGAGAGTTAGTCATGCACTTACAGTCTTTGTTCCTTGGTGTTAGTGTTCAAGAAAGTTAGCCTGACTATTAATGTACGTAGGAATTTCATGTTGGTTTGTGAATGCCATTAAGAACTGCATATTTTTGTTGTGGTTTTGAGCCTTCTTTTGGATGCAAGAAATAAGGCATAAATGAGAAGCTCTGAGTAGCTGTAGCACAGCCATCAGTTTGTATACCTGTGCTTTCTTCTTAGAAAAGACTGTGCTCCTGGCTGGACAACTGCTTTGGTTTCTCAGGCAGTCGGTGGTGGAAGCCTCATGGCTGGAATGAGAAAGTTCTTGAGAAGATGTTCAAAAGCAGAAAGGGGGTTGGCAGAGGCTGCCTTCCGAAGAGGCTGCTTTTTGAGGAAGAGAAGCTATTCCACTATCATGTGCTGTCCCGAGGCCTGCGACTTGCATGGGGCAGTGAAGTCCCACTGAAGGGGTGACATTCAGAAGTATGTTTTCTTCAGATCTGAACTGCTTATGCTGTTTAAAAGTGTCTGCGGTTAAGACATTTCTTTTCTAGGACTGCACTTCCTTGCTTTACAGCTAGGTCGTGCCTGGACAGCATAACTAGCAAATGAAAGCTGTCATCACTAGCAGGCCTTTTGTTGGAAAAGTGTGTAAGTGGAGGTGAAATGGGCAGTTGAAGATTCAGTGTTGAGTCACTGAATGGCTGGGCTCCTAAGCCTTGCTGCCTGTGAAGGACATCAGGTGTGAGATTGGCACTTGAGGGTGTTCCAGAGAGACCTTGCAGCAGAAGCACTAAGCAACCCACACCATAACAAATACAGAATCCAATCTACAAGGGCAAGATCAATCTATTTTAAGACTAGCTTCAGCTAGAAGAATATATTCTGTCTGAGGGATGTATTACTAGTGTGCTCTTTCTTTAAAGAAAGATGAGTGACGTGTTGTGTGACAATTTGGGCCACAGAAGTTATTAATTTATACAGTCTATTGAAAATTATTCTTTTTCCTTTCTATTTTTAATGGTGTAGAGTTTTTGGATGAGTTTTATTTTCTAGCACTACTGGAATCTTATCAAGSCCTCATAATTTTAAAAATTGTTCCATATTATATCTAAGCCACTTGACTTTGCCCTGAAGAGGCTGAGGAGTGCTCACTTGCCAACTCTGATAAGACAGCAGTAGTGCACTACTTCAGGGTGGACATTGCCGTAGTAACATCTAGAACAACTGCTGCTGTTCAGTAAATGGATGTCTTATGCTTTAATGATATTAGAAGACTAGATGTGTTGTGTCAGTCTGACAACAGAATATGAGAGATGGGAAGCCCATGGAAAATGTGAAATGAACACCAAAACCATGCCCCTACCCATTCAATTCTTTGCTAGCACAAATGGGTGGGAAACTTTGATAATAGGGCAGCTGAAAATGCCATCAATTGAGAGCAAACTTCAGCTGATGTAGATCAGCCTGTGAGCCTCTTTATTTCTACTCAACAACAATGGTGAGTGACAAAAATCTGGGATTGCACTAAAAGCACACTTTTGATGTTCATTGGTGGCATCCACAGTTCATGTACTTGGCTGCCAGCTGCAGCAACTAAGAAATTAGCAGCCACCTTTCACCTGTCTTGACTCTGGCAGGGGAGTGGTTACCACTTAAAATATCCCAGCATGAACTGTCAGAGTGTATTTCAAAGCACCTGCATGTTCAGAGAGTGCGTGTTTTTCAGGGTCTGCATTGTGTCTGGCAGAAAATATGCTTCTGATTGACCTGCATAGACAGTACAAGTCAGGTTGTAGCGCTGATTTTTGGAGCTTGATGGCTTCAAGGCTACAGATCCAACTTCTCCAAAGAAGAAAGCTTTRTGCTCTGTGTTGTATAAACAGGCTGAACAATATATTGAAAACAATAATCATGGTAAATGCTTCCATTTTTAAAATTTAATAATTCTTTAAGAGTAACTTTGGTAATTATTTAGCGATTGATTATTTTATTTCCATGTGAGAGTTCCATGTTTTTCCAGTAGTCAGCTGAGTACATCCCAGTCTTGTTGGACTAGGCCAGACAGGAGGTGAAATTGGGAAATACAGGGATCAAGGCAAATGAGTTAGTCTAAGCTAACTTGTGTCTAAACATAGTGGCATTATTTTGAACAAATTTTAAAAGATGAGCAAACAGAAGACAAGGTTTCTGCATAATGTATTCCTGTTTAACCGATTTAAGTTATCCTCATGTGAAATGAAGAAGACTGTTTTGTTTAGGGTAAAAAAGTTGATGTTCTCATCTTTTTTTTCCTCCTCCCTCCCTCCTCACATCTGCTTTTTGAATTAGTTTGGAGCGTCCTTACATTTTTACACTAGTAAAACTCAGTGGAATTTTATAATCCACAGATAATATTTAATGTTTCCCTCTCTTCCACAGCTTCCTAAAAACTACTGAACACTCAAACCTGCATCGAGAGCAGAAATACTCTCATGATTTTCCTTTTTCTTCTTCCAAAGCCATGAAACAGCTTTCCTATAGCCATTAACCTCCTGTTCTGTTCCGGCATMCCACCGCACATTTGAATACGTAATGTCATATTCCCTGCGGTCAGTGCCAGGGCAACGAGCCCTTGCAAAGGGGCGATAGGAATCTGCACAGAACGTGATTCTGCTCCTGCCGACGCTGCTAACCGCAGCCAACTGCACTGAACTGTGGTGTGTAGATAAGCGTGGGTAAATCTGGATGGATTAGTAGCTACCCAGTTAAGCTCTCATGAATCTTGCTGTAATGAGCTGCCTAGAGTTATTGCTTGCGTAGAAGAGTTGGCAAAAAGGCAGTGTCTTTGTAAGTGAGCTGCCAGTGAAAAGAAAACGAATGCCACTTCTGGGACGTACAGATGGCATCTCAGTACTACTGCGGGCCAAGTGGCAGGGCCAGGCCCTGTAACCTAGATGTATCTGTGTTATTTTCGTGAGCTGTGCTTGGTGGCCTTAAAATTAGTTTATTGTAAAACACTTCTGGTGGCTTAATTCTGAGTTTATCCTGAGCTGCCTCCTCGAGTTGGTAGCTGCTTACACAGGGAGTGAAGACATTGCACCGTAGTACTGCCGGTGGTTAGCAAAGGCTCTTGCTTTACCTGCTCAGAGGGTGGGAAGGGGTAACAGGTAAAGCTGAGAGTCTGTTTATTTTTTTGCAGTGGAGTCCAAACACTGATGGTCTATTCAGCTTTAATCCACACAATTTATGAAATCCTTGTGTTTGTATCTTTTCTGTGGAGACACCAGCGATGTCCTTCAGCCTAGTAGGGCAGCATCATCTACTTCAAAGACTTCTCATGCCCAAGAGATTTTAGGTAGAGTCTGAAGGATGAGGAAGAAAGGGACTGATGAACTTTTAGGATGCTGACTCTGGAGTGGAGCTAGCTCACACTGCGATGGCTCACTAGCTGCTGCCTGCAGTTCCCTGTGGGATTTGCTCTGCCTGCATGGGTGAGCTGTTGGTGGTGAAACCCCAGAGTTGCTGTTTCACAGCTGGAGAAGCAAACTGAAATTGGTGCTTTCTGAATGAGTGCACCACTCTCTTCCAGCTTTGGTTCTCTCCTAGTCTTTTCTCAGTTGATTTTTAAAATGATATTGTTATATTATAAGGTGTTTTGCTGGCTGTCTGAGATCTCAATTTTATACACCAAACGACTGTCAGCAGAAGTGATCCTCAGACATGAATTGGGGGATTGTTTATGTACCATGGAGCTTACATAGGGTCAGTGAATTTGCAGATTCTCTTTCCAAAGTGGTGAGTAAACATGTCTGGCTTGCAGCCAAATCGTTGGCAGCACAGTCGGAATCGGAGACTTCTGCACAACAGGATTTATTTAACAAATATTCTCAGAGATTAATTGCGTGACTACTGTGGGGACAAGTTCTGGTTTTTGATTCTTCCCCCAGATTCAAAGGATGAAGTAAGTGCAATGCTACAGAGGGGGGAGAAGAACATTTTGTTACTTCCCATGTGGTTGTTGAATGACTCCCAGCAGCTAAACGTACGGGGACTGCAGCGTGCCAGTTCGGAGAGTTGACTATGTGGCTGGCCCTCCTCCGTGCAGCCTGCACCGCTGCCACGGAGGCATTTGCATGCTGCTGTTCCAGGGTGAGAGCTGGGAAGAACCAGAAGCCACACCGCAAGGCATTTTCACTGGTTTGGAGCACAGAAAGGAAGGAGACACATCAGACCGTTGTCACCGCCAAGCTATTCTGGCAGCCTTGGAGAAACTCCTCAGCCTGGCTGTGTGACTCCTTTCCCCTCTCCTTGGGGTTGTGGTGGCCATTCGAGTTTCTCAGGCTTGGTTCCCTATAGTTCTGCAATAACTTTATGCCTTACTGAATGATTTCTGCTGCTTAAAAATGTTTTTGTTGGTGCCTTTTAGAGAATTACACAATTACGAATGATACAGGCAAAACTTAAGGGGTGGGAGAGAGCTGCTTCCAGCTGACTCTCCAGTTACCAGAGTAAACAGTGTTCTAATGAAGGTTTTGARAGGCTTATCTGGCCATGAAAAACTTACTGTCTCTTTCTTTTTAAATTGACATTTAAATCCAAACCAKTTTTTTTTTTTTTACAAATAGAGCTAAAATGTTTTGGTATCCTCTTCTGCCCAGATTGGCTCTGTCAGATAAGCAATTTTGCAGTCATGTTTTCTGCAGCTTTTTCCCATCACTTTCTTGTGCAATAGAATCCTATAACAGCCCAGGTTGGAAAGGACCTTGAAAGATCATCTGGTCCAACCTATCAAACAGAGCCTCACCAGGAGTAAGAAAAGTGTCTGTTAAGTAGAAATAGAAAATGAACTATTTACAAAGTCTTCACTGTTCATGTTAATAATAGATTGTTAAAAGGACCAAAAAGTTCACTTTAACCTGGTACACCAGTAACTGACCTTCTTCTAACATCTTTAAGTAGACACTTTAACTTAACAAATTAACTGATGTTTCTTTATTCACAGCGGTATTTGAGGCAACATTGAACGATTGTTAGAGCCCTGGGGGTAATATTCACAACTGGATATTGTTAGAGTGAATAATCCGTGTTTACAGACAATGTTATCTGCCGTAAAATTCCATGTTCTGTCAGCTGCACATGGATTAGTTTTGTGAGGTGGACATTTATTTAGAAGGATGCATGGGGATTTGAATTTACAGTTATAATGGCTAAAAGGAAACGGTTTGGGTTTCTAATGGTTTTACACTGGTAATCCTTTAGCAATTCATTTTATAGTGTAATACTTGGAGGGGAGCTGGGGCCTCTTTAATTGAAATCAATAAAAACTCTGTCATTGACTTGAAAAGAAAGCAGATGCATTTTTAATACTAAAAAGAAAATTTTTGGTACAGAGTAAGCTCATGTGCAGAATACTAGGAGTTTTGTACTGAATGTGTCACAACTTCTTTCCTAGGAGCAGGTCTCAGATTACTTTTTGTTATGCTTGGAAATATCCATTCTCAAAGGATGGCGACTGGATACATCATAAAGCATTTTATAGTATTGAAATGATGATGTTCATGCACATATGTGTATGTGTGTATATATGCACACACACAAGATGTCATCTCATAGAAGCTTGTTCTTATTCTAGAATTTTCTAAAAGAAATCTTTTTTTTTTTCTTATTTGTGTTCTTTTGAGAGACAGGTGGCTTGGTATGAAAACTGAGGAAAATTTATTTAGTTGTGTTTTAATTATCCAAGTGTAGGTAGGTCTGTGGTTAGAATCTCATTATTATCTTTTCTCTTTGTTTAGGGCTAATTGACTAATTATGTGGTTTGCTGATAATATTCAGAGCAAAATTTATTTAAATAACTTTCCAAGGATTGTGTCTGGCATCTGAAGGAATTTTAGCTCAGTCTTTACTTTTTTTATGTTTCTCTTATCCTTCTACGGAGGCAAAACCCCTAAAACTTATCACACTGTGTATGAGCTTTGTATCTAACAGTTGTACTGTTCTGTTTTGTCCCAGGTCATTTAACTCCCTCTTGTCAAAGAAACCCCGACAGACCCATTTAAATAGGATATACCATATTCCATCTATGATTTTTTTAGAAAAATTACCTGTTACCATGTGAGGGCATTACAAAAACACAAGCCTGTTAAAGAACAGCAAAGGACTAATATGACAACTTTTTCTGGAAAGTTTTTGTTTCCATGGTCTCTTCACAGTTCTAAGCACCAACTGATGAGTGCTGTGTTCTCCATAAAGCTTGTTAGGGGAATGGCTCCTTCAAGAAAACATTGACTCATGGTTTATTACTACCTGGGTAGTAATTACACATGTTAAGTACTGTTCCTGACTTGGGATATCACTATACGCTACATAGCATGACTGTAGTGTATTTATCATCATCACGGACTGAGCAGTACTGGGTTGTCCTGGTCTCAGGATGCTCAAGTTGCTGTTGGTAACTTTATTTGCTTACATGGGCTGTTTTTATGTAGATGTGGGTGCTGAGTGCATTAGTAATGTCATATCCTTCATGAAAGCAATGTGGCTGCAGTTTCAGCAGGAAAGTGCCAGTTGCTTTTTCAGTTTTGATTATGTCTCGTGATCAAAAAGCTGACTTGGCTTGAGTAAGGTAGCCCTCTCCAAGGATCTTCTGAGTCTCTTTGAAGGAATTAAGCTGTGATTATAATCTTCCAAGCAGCAGAAGCTTTTAATTAGACTTTGTAATTGGATTAATCTATTCTGGAAAAATAAAAGAAGCTGTGATGATTTTTTTTTTTTTTTTTTTTTTTTTTTCCCGCCAGTCAGCCTATGGACCCCTCCTATGGTGAGATACGTTTGGGGACACAGTGGGAACCAGAGTTCAGTGAAGAAAGAGAAGGAGCCTTATGGACAAGCTTGCAGTAACCTGCAGTGCCAAGAGGCTCCCGACGGTGGAGCTCGGCTATTCCCGGCCGGCAGCAGTGCAGGCAGCGGTGTGGGCAGCAGCTCAAAATGAATCTTTGCTAGATGTTGCAGTAAATAAGTTCATTTTGTAATGCAATACCAAGTATAGATTTTGAATTAAAAATTGAGTTTTAAATAGTATTTGATTTGAATTCAACACGTTAAGGTTATTAATCACGAAACAGCACTGTAAAATCTGTAGTTACATTCATTCCTGCCCTATTCTTTAGTCTAAGTCCTTTATCCAGTGCTGTTACAAGTGTTGAAGGAGTATTGCCAAAATACACAGACCAAGAGATGAGACAGAAATAGACCTGGACTGAACTGCAGTTCAGTCTGGAGAAAGAATTTAAAGAGCATTATGAACTGGATTTTACTCAGTTCAGATTGTTGTTAACAAGGGGAAATAAACAAAAACAGAAAGTGATCTGATGACCTTTTCAGATGTTCAGCGTGAGCTAAGAGTGTGGGCCAGCTTCAGGAACTGATTGCTGCTCCCATGCTGTACAGTAAGGGAGCTGTGGTTGTAGTTCTTATCAGCTGTTTGTTCTTTACTGTAGACTGAGGGAAGCAAGTTAGTCAGTCAAAGCTTGCATGCTGTATAGCATCAACAAATGTTGTTGGTTTTTTTTTTTCTTTTTCTTGTGTTTGCTGGTGCTTTGTCGTCTTAGAAAAGAAAAGAAGCAATATGAACTTCTGTACTCTTGGCAGTACTGGACTGACAAGCGTAAAACCGAAATCCTCTGTGCACAGAAGAGATGCATAAGAGCACGGGCAGCAGTTCTGTACATACTTAGTTCACTGGGATGGCTCAAGGCTTGAATGTAGGGGACCACCTAGTTGTGAGAGACTCGCATAATCTCTGTGGCTCTTTCAGTCCTTTGGCCTCTCTTAGGGACTGTCAGCCGAGTTGCCAGCTGTGGCTGTGTTTTTTGTGATTTGGGCAATCATCCATTGAGAGCTGGCTAGAGGCAGCGAAGTCATTTCAGAAATGATGGCTGCTGGCCCCCTGATGAGAACAGACCTCCAGGGCTGTTCAGAGAACCAAGGGAAGGGAGGAGGAAGGTGGGTCTCCTGCAGATGCCAGGATCTGTATGTCCGTTTGTCCCCAAACAAACTTGCAAAAAAACTTGCGTCGTGTCAATCTTTTTACATCTGGGACATTTAATAGCCACTGGCATTACTTTTACATTTTAACCACATGGAGTCAAGTTTTCTGGTCTCTTCACCTCTTATTTGTGCACCAGCAATAGACAAAATCTTCTGACCTGCTAGTGGAACCGGAGGGGGTGTTCAAGTAAATTTTTTTTTTCTCAGAATAAAAATCAACCTGTAGACCTATTTAATTCAGACTTGCTTTTTCTTATCTCCAGCCTGAGGGAGTAGATTTTCTATCGGTGGTTCCACAGTGAGTGTGATGTAGTGCCACCCGTGCTAGGGGCTTGAGAGGCTCTAAGGCTATTTCGTGCATCACCCATTTAAGAGAGAATTTGTAGCAAACCTAGATCTGTTTTAAAGGTGTCTGGGTAGAAGAGGTTACTCTGCACATCCTGTGGTTTATGACTGTAGTTCTTAGAAGGAAGAGTTAACAGTGTGCTAGTTGTTACTGTGCTGGGCAAATCGGCACCTGATTTTTATTATTTGTTATTGCATTTGGTTAATAACTTTTAGACAACTGCACTTGAGGCCCCTAAGCTAAACTTAGCACTGGTTGCAGTAGACAAAAGATGATAATATTAGATTTTATCCACTGTAGGTCTCCAAGCTAGCTTTTCTTTTCCAAGAAATGTAAACACATATAATGCCCTTTTTTTACCATTGTTATTTTCCTTTTAAAAAAAAAAAAAAAAGACACAGGCCCATAAATGTTATAACAATGGGAAATAACAATACAAATATGCCACTTACTAAGGCACATTTTTAGTAAAACTTCTGTTAAATTTTTGGTCTCTAAGTTTCATCCAGGCTTCAGCCACTGCCCTGAGCTGATGGGTGAAGAATTCGATGTACAAGGGTGACCATCGCCATCCGTGAGGATGGAGCTTCATAATGTTCCACTAACGCTATGTTAGGCACCTTAGCAGTGCTCTGCAGTTTGCATGAACTATTTGAATAGCCAGCTAAAGGAAAACTCCGTGTGCAGTCTGACTCTTTCCAGTCAGTTGTCTTCTTAAGCTGAAGTTTGCATATTAAAGTTAATAGTCATAAGTCATGCGGTTGAATAACTATTTAAAAAAAAAAAAAGTGACTGCATTAAGGAAGCATGTGAGCTTGCTGGGTTTGTTTGGCTTTTTTCTGTCTGGTTAAGAATCTGGTAGAAGTTGCTCACTGCAGTTCTTGGGCTTTTTAAAAATTTAATTATACCCAGGTTAGAGTCTGAAAGCTAAAAGCAACCAAGTCATGAGGGAATATCATTTAGGAAGAAACTTTAAATAGCTTATGACATGTTCTAGTGCTAAGCATCTTGGCTTGCTCCAGTGCTCCCAGAGTCCATTGGGAGGGTCTTTCCAGTGGGGTGTGCGTTAGCCTTGGGGGACTCGTGATTGTAGGCAGCATCTCCAACGCTGCTTGTGCTTCTGGAAAAATTCAGCAAGGTGTTTATCCACACAGCTCCCATCATCTTTAATGTGAGTTGAGGGTGTCCTTCACTTCAGAGCATGAAGCAGAGGGCTTTAAGTTTGTTTTGTTTCTAGGTGGTGGTTAGTAATACTTATCTAGTTTATGTTTTCAAAGTCAGCTGCTTGGGTTTGGTAGTCTACTGTAGAAATTTGTAATCAGTTAAAAGTGGAGCATCATTTTAATTGCATTAATGGTTAAAACATAATGGTAAAAAAATCTTCTGATTCTGTGTACATGTTTGTCAGCTGTTTGAGAAATCAAAATGTTACTACAATTTGAGAGATGGCAATTAAAAGTATTTTTCTTTTATTTAGTTGCACCTGTGACATCATACTCTGGTGTTGGAAGGGACAAGAGAGCATGCTGTGAAACATTTCTGATGGCAGCTCATGAGTGATCTGTAGTGGGGTGAAGTCCTGATGGGTAGGACCCAATGTGCTGTTAGGAAATTAAAGGTTTCAGCTTATGTGCCCTTAGGACAGACAGCGGGCTGGAGGCTAGTTAAGAGTAACTCTATCAAATTATTCTTATTTTCTTAATCCTTGGCAGGTAGCTACTCCTAAAGGTCTTCAGAAGAATTACAAGCAGAGCTTTACAATGAATTGGATACAGAGAAGGAAGCTTGAGAAGAGAGCATTAAATCAGATAAAGCTCAATGCTCAGCACTGTTAGTAAACAGCTCTTATGGAATAATGGTGCACCATTTTCTTTTGGCAGCAATCCTGACTTAGTTGCAATCCTGGGCATCTTAGTTGTCCCAGCTGATCATTCCCGATCCTTTATCATCTCTTCACTTGTGGTGGTACAAGTGCTTGAGAGTTTGTACAGGAAAGAAGACTGGAAGACAAATCTGATACAAAAAATTATTTCCATATATTAAAAATAAATAAATAAAATGTGGGCAGGTAGGGGTGGGTATGTATATGAAATCTATATTAGTCTTCTGATCTCAAAAACTATCAAAATTGCCATAGCTAGGAAGCAGCACTCAGATGGAAAGGCAAGATGGGAACTGCTTAAACTGGCATTACTCATGAGATGAATGTATATAACCATGCCTAGTGTATGACTTTTTTTCTTCTTTTTTTTTTCTCCCCACCCACCATCATACATACATGTGAAGAGGTAAGTCTTGACATATGTTAGAAATATATGCTAGGTTTCTTCCCCTGGGTTACCTAATTCCAAATCACATAGTCTAAAATCTTTCCTTTTTCCCTCCACCCCTGGCCCTTTGCCATACATGTATTTTCAATGATCCCAGTAAATCCAAATCTCCCAAAATTGTGTGAAAATAAGATATTTATTTGACAGCCTGAAGTTACAAATAACTCATTTGTATAATTTGACTTGTAAATTTTTATTTGTACTATTTCACTTGAATCATGATACTTACTGTACAGTGAATGGTGAAAACAGTGATTGCTTTGTAAATGCAACTTTCTGATGAAGATGTAGTGATCTTATGTATACTGCAGCTCTGAAAATGGTTTGTCATGGGGATATCAAAGTTTTCATGGTATGCATTTCATTTGTCAAGGTAGGCGTTTAAAAAACATGTATGTTTTCCTGAGTACAAATCCTTATTTTTCAGATGCCTAGTGCTAAATTTGTCAGTCCACTCTATTAAAAAAAAAAAAAAAAAAAAAAA
>JAYKAV010000034.1:2162963-2180516 GCA_035582835.1 Phoebastria nigripes
TTTTTTTTTTTTTTTTTTTTTTTTTTTCTTCCCTCCCCATTGGTAGTGTACTAGTTCTGAAGTTTATTTGTTCTTTGGAAGTATCCAAAGGTGTGGTAGTTTTTTGGGGGGGTATGGTATGGTGTTCTTGTTTGTTTTGTTTTTTAATCCTGGGTATAGTTTTGCATCAGGGAAATATCCTTGCTCTGAATTAGAAGAAGGAATTCTGTGGGTGAGAGCGCTCCACAGGACTTAGCATCTCTGCCGAAATTCCTTTGGCTACCAATTATCAATTAGAGCTTTTTTTTTTCTTCCAGAACAAACAAATTCAGTGTTCTGAGTTGATGAGAGGTAGGTAAATGGCTTCCATATTCCTTTGCGAGATTCTCCTAAAACAATCAGCTGTCCAAAACAGATATTTGGTGCAGATGTCTTACGTGGTCAGGATTAAGGGAGTGCCAAATTTGCAATCACCCTCAGCAGTAATTGTGTGTGATTGTGTATCATTGGGTAATCTGTGGTTTTCCCAATGTGCTTGCTGTTCAGTTTGTATATAAACATGCAGCCATCTGAGATGTGGCAGAAAGTCACGGAAAAACACCAGGGCCTTTCAGAATGGCCAGTCTCTCAGGTTACCAGGGACTTCTCTGCTTATTTACAAAGGAGATGATACTTCCTTTCTGGAGCAAATTTGATAAAAACCAAGCCTCTTAATCTCTGTCAAATGGACTGGTACTCAGCTTTGTGTTGTCATATTTGTTTAGTTGCTTAGGTACAAGCTCTAACACCATAGTGGTTATGTCGAGTTTTGTGATTTCAGTTTAGGAAGTCCAAGCTTTGTTCAGTAATGTGCAACCATTCCTTTAAAATGTTTCCTTTCCTATGTTATCAGTTTTATGTGTGTGTGCAATATTAAGTCTTGGATCACCAAGTCAGTCTGAAAGAACTGACATTTATGTTGTACTTTTGAGACAAAAGAGTTCAGTTGCTGCCTAAGAAAGACAGGCTGTCTTGCTGTGTCTGTGTCAGGTTTTTCACCTTTCGCACAATCACTTCTAGAGGACCGGGGACAGCTTTGGAGTAATGAGCAATGGGGAGACCTCTGTAACAAACTAGTCCCAAATATTCCAATATCGGTGCCTAAAAACAGATTCATATTTCAGCATCAAAAGGACGTATTCTGTTAGAATATTTCATGTGTTGATCTTTGCCTAAAACTAATGAAGTTTAAAAAAAAAAAAGTTTTTTCTTCTGCTTTACTTGGCGTGTCTGCAGGATCTAGTTTCTGAGTAAATATTTTGTATTTAGAATGATACATTTGTAACTATGCTTGATTGGAGGAATGCCTGACTTGCGTGCTTGACTTTTGCAGTTATTGAGACTTCGGGCAATTTTGGATGTGGATAAACGTGCAATTAGACCTATGAGTTGACTGGCTATATGCGTACCATTAAAGATGCACAAAAGAACAAAGTTGCGCCTTCACTGCTTTTCTCAGACACCAAAAACTATTTTGTGTACTGAAATGTTGGTCTTTTTTTTACAATGTTTACTATTTTCTTTTAACTTGACTATATGCTTTTTTCATGTCTTACCTTAGTTTAATGCCACAAAGCTTTTCAGCATTGTTTAGATGAAAGCTCTTACACAAGGTGAACTTGTACAGTGTGCTACTGTAAAACTGTTAAACCCTTTAAGTTCCTTCAGAAACTCTGCCTGAACTCATGCTTCACAGTTAGCATCTTCAAAGTGCTAAGAACAATTCTCCATCATGATCTATGTAATTCTTTATCAGTGCTGTAGTTTAGCATTGCACAGGCATTGGTGTCTCAGACCTGCCTCTGTGCATTCGTTCTACAGAGCCATGTCCAGATTGATGACTGCAACTTGATTAGACTTCACAGTTTTCGAGGTTCTTACCGTATCAGTAATTTAACCTTCTCTAAGGACTTTCTGTGGTGCTTTGTGGGAGAGCTTGCCATTCTTTCCTGAAGTCCTTTTTGGAAATAGTTCCTAGCTGGCAAGTAAACGTAAAGCACTTCTGGTAATGTCTTCTCGCTTTTTATCTATTCTGAATGCTTTGAAGGCCTGTGTTTACCTGCACTGATGAAACAGTCTTGCTTGGGTTGCACTTTGAGTAGCAGAATGAGGATAAAAGAAAATGAACTTGGTGAAGGCTGTTTCAGCTTTTTTTGGCAAGCAGGTCATGTAAGCTGGTGGCGCAACAGCATGTGAAAGACAGCAGATGCTGGGGTTTTGGTGAGCATTCAGATGGTGAGAATCAGTCACATCACCATTTAGACCGAGAATGATGGGCTTGTGAGCTAYGTGTGAAGAGTACTGAATGACCTTCATACAACTGAGAGAAGATCAGATCATGCGGATGGGGGAAGCAATGCCAGCCCGGAGTTGGATGGCTATTGTATCAGAAGGCATTCTGTATCAGTAATCGATTAGTTTAGTGTTGGCAAACTAACTGTAGCTGTAGGTTTACATGAAGTATTAGCGTCATTGCTTACAATTGGAAGTATTCCTGATGTCCCTCAGATAAGAGCTGACGTAGAGACATGGTTTCTGTCTTATACTGGGAGCATCGGTGTCATTCATGTTGCTGCTGTTTGTCCCTTAGAGGAGATCGCTATTACTGAAGATGTGAACGATCCTATTCGCTCCTTTCTGAGGCCTTGCTTGACCTCAGGGGAAGCTGATGGACTCCCGCCTTGGTTGCAGAATTGGCTAGGGAGATCCACCCTCTGTACGGCTCCTGTGAAGTTCTCAGTTCTGTCCTGACAGCAGATAGCTCTCTACTTGATGCTGACTAGGCCATACTCCCTTTCTAAGCTCTAACCTAGGTGCCATTTCAAAGATCTGCTCTCTACTGAGCTCACACCAGAGGGCGGCCAGAGCCTTGGCGTGATCCTGCAGCATGCTGGCAAGGGCTCGGGCTTGGCATCCACGCGCTGCTGGAGCGAGTCCTTGCTGCCTGCGGAGAAACAAGGCAAAACTCTCATCCGAACTAAACTGGATGTGCTGTTTTAGCTTAGCTGAAGTAATGTTGCTTTTCAGATCTTTATTTTATAGGGAAAGAAAGCCTTTCCAAAGGATTTACTGCTCTAGAATTGAAAAATGTAATCCCTCAACTGACAGGGAATAATGGAGCTAGTGGTTTTACTATATGTATAAACCCCATTCTATTATATGCTTTATAACAATAGTTGGCAGGGGATAGATTTGAAGCAAAACAATTTGGAGATAGCTTTATTGCAGGTGTTTGCTTTAAAGAATACCCAAAGGAGGATGGTACCAGGTGGAGTGGTAGGAGCGGAAGTGTGGCAGGATGAAGTATGTGGAGGAATGGTGAGTCCTTATAATGGCTCTTCTGATGATAGTGTAGCATTTCAGTAAATAACATTCACAGATAAATGGCTCAAATCAAAGCCATACAAAAAAAAACCCCAACAAAACTCTTAAGACAGTTTAATATTCTAGGAAAGGTTTTGTGTGATCTCTTGGGTGACTTTCAAACAAATTAAAACCTACGCTTAGCAAAAGGCACTCATAAATAGAGCCTCCCCAAGCAAACACATGTGTGATTATAGTAGACTTTAGTGATGGCTGTTGTTGAAACTCCAGTGAAATAAAACTTCAGACTGTTTAAAAAAGAAAAATGTTTAGATTATATGGAAGATAAGTACATATTAAGTCTTATAGAGYTTGGAAAGTGCTGTATGGTCGTCTGAGGCAGGACTTCCATGTAAGCTACAGCTGTGTTAAATTGGCACCACTGCAGTTTCATGCTTTTCTTTCACCCTGACTGCATAATTGTATGCCATTTTGTATGCTGGTACTCAGCTGATCTCTTTGAGGGGTTTGGGGCACTAAACTAGCAGAAATCTATTCACTTTTTTCTTTTTGTGTCTGTCTATTTATTTATTTATTTATTTTTGGCTTAGCACCCTGAACCAGCTTGCTGAGCTAGATGAATGCCATTACTGGCACAAGGACAGGGCAGGAATGCCTGCCCAGGATAGGGAAAGAATGAAGTGCACAAGTGCCAGGATGGATTAAGGTAAACTGTCAGGAAATCACAGCTGTAGGAAAACAGCTGGTTAGAATCACATTTGATACCAATTAGGAAGGCCATTGTTGAAGGGGCAGAGGGAGGCTTGTGGTAGAGCTAGTGTGATTGGGAAATGCTCAAATATGTGCTGATGTTACTCACACACCCCAGTCCACAGCCCAGTCAACTTCAATTTGATGTCCTGCTGTTTCTCAATATACAAAGACATGGCAAACACCACAAATAAAGCTGATTCTGCTTCAGTTCTTCCTGGCAACTGCTGCTAGATACGCTGAGGTTGGGCATTCGGCTCACACCGGGCTTTTCCAGCTAGCGGGTACATATTCCTTCAAGCAAGAGATGTGGTGCCTCTTTTTAACATCGGTCAGTGAAGCTAGTATGTGTATTCTGTTCAGAGAGGCCTCTCCTTCACGTTTACCTATACAACTGTTTCTGGAAAAATACATTATTTTTTGGTGCAGCCACATCTGTTTTGGGGATTTTTGTTCCCTTCTGATTACTAAGAGCAATTAAATGATTGGTCAAAATCAAATGTGAAAGAAACACAACACAGAATGCTTTATGTGCTTATAAATGTTTGACACCTRTAAGTTGGTAGTATTGGAATGATATTAGAGTTACTAGATTTGGAATCATAGATTTCAGTGCTGGGTATATCATTTGCAATTATTCCTTTCTATTAAATGCTTTTAGTTTGTTTTTTTTACTACCAGATTTTTATGAATCTAAAACAGTTAGCTCTTCACTTGAAGTTGTCTTTTGATAACTTTGTGTTTTCGTCATATTTTCCAATTTTTTTCATCCTAGAAATTGGTCCAGTGACGATAACCACAGATCCCAAGAAATTTCAATTTGAACTCAGGGAACTTTATGTTCAGGTGAGTAGCTTGTTTGTTCTCTATGTGGTTCTGGCAAAGGTCCTGTTTTCTCCCTCTAATCTTTCCTCTCACGTTGATGTTCCCGCTACAATGCTTCATCAGGATGTAGGCCATTTATCTTTGTCACTTTACCTGCACAAACTGTCATCTTCCTGTTCTCTGGTCATCTTAATTCATGATTACAATTAATTACTTTTGTCTTAGTTTACATCATTGTATGGGGACTCGGTTCAATAACAGAAGAAAGAATAGTTAGATAATGCTAATGTTTATTCTGCATTTTAATTAGCCCTGCCACTTGTTCACAGATGCTTTTACAAACTGTTTTACTGTGTTCTGGAACTTATTTCCCATGAAAACCCTTCATTAGCTTTTATTAAGGTACAAGAGGACTGTAAGAGCCATCAAGTACGACTGTCTTTGCTGCCAGGTGTTACTTAGCACCTACTGATTCAAAAGCATCAGGTTGACTCGGGTACTCTTCTCTTAGGCAAACCCTGTGAGTTGCTTCTGTAGCTGTGCTCAGGAGACAAGTGGCAGTTTTTGAACGAGCATACCAGTATGTCTCCCTTGGTGGAGTTTCCCTGGGTGAGAATGAACCACAAATGACATCTGGATTGGGTGATGGAAGGAAAGAGAAGTATTGGAATGGAGTTACCTTTGCTGAAAGAAAATACGATCCTATAGTCTTGTCTTTTAATCAAGCAAAATGCTTCTGACCTGTGGAGAACCTTGCTGGAGTTAGTAGTGCCAGACAGATTGTCCCTTAGAAACTGGCACATGGTGTAATCCCTGTAATAAAAGGTTGTTTGAAAGCGAATAGTGCTAGTCTGGGAAGAATAAGTAGTTTAAAAGTTGGCAGAAAGATGGAAATTCAGAGAAAACAATAGTAAACTTTCAAGGAGGCAGAAAATGCCAGCTATTATGCTTTTTTCCTTTATAGGGAAATTTAAACTTTAAAAATCCTTCCAGACTTCATTTTTTGTTTTCTAAATAGCTATASTGCAAAATAATTGCAGCTGTTTCTAAAAGGTATATGATTTAGATGAAGCTTGTAGGAATTTAAAACTCTTCATTTACAAGCAAGTAAATGGCAAAGTACCTATTCTTTAACATAGATGGGAAGCTTATTGATATTCTTGCTTTGAAATGGGATTAAAGATACTGATAGGTTAAAAATTGTTACTGACATGAATGTTTCGTTGAGGACAGATGGGATTTTAAGGACTGGGGGGGCACTGTGGGAGGCAAGGGTTATTCTGGTTTGTGTCTGTGTGAATGTTTAACCTCAAAACATAGTTTCTGATGGCATCTCAAGAATTAAAAATAGATGCAACAATTGCATTATCTTTTTTATTCTTCCTTCCCAGCATGTGGAGGTTTGTATATAAGTCTGTGTGAAGGCATGTTGATTGTAGAAACAAAAGAAGTAACTTTTATATTTAATCTTGAAAGTGCAGAGATCTGTTGCTGTTTACAGGGGCAGGTTTTACAGTTCGTATTCAGCTCTTTGGAAAGTTCTGTCTTCCATATGCCAAGTTAATTTTTATGTAAGTTAAAGTGAACTTTTATTTAAACAGTATTTTCCTCTAATTCTTAATTTAGGAAGAGAAACTGATCCTTTCATATAAAGTTAAATAAAGTCACACTTGGAAGCATTTTGATTAAATGCACAGTCTGAAAAACCTCCAGCTACGCAGCTGCCTACTTAGCAACACAGGTCACTGGGAACACATCACCTGTGTCCCCTCTGCTGAGCTCCCTGCACTGGCTGCCCCGCAGTGTGAAGTCTAGGTCAAGTTCTTGCTGTTCTGGTATCTAAAGGTCCTCCTGGAGCTCAGCACTGCTTGGCTGAGATCATTTCCCATCTGCTTCTATGACCATGACCTCCCATGACTGCTGCATACTACCGGAGAAATTAAATTGTCAGCCAGTAAGGGAGCGTGTGAGTATAGGAAACGGAGCTGTCACAAGAGCTGGAGCTAAGCAAAACATGGTGCTCCCAGAGAAGATAAGAGTGACTGACCATGACACCAAGCATTTTCAGGGCTAACCACAACCCTTCCTTTGACTTTATTTTCCCTAAGGAATTGATTGTTACAGTTGTTGCTTGTGAGTGTGAGTCTGTGACAGCACTCTGCAGAAACCATGCAATGCTTAGGATAAAAAAAGTGAATAAATTATTAGAAGCTGAGAAAGTATCTATCTTGAATGTCCCAAAAGAAAGTAACTTATTTGGTATGTTCTTTTTTTCTTAGAAAAATGCTTTGTTTTTCTTCTAATTGTGAACAGGGTGGTGGAGACTGTCCAGAGATGAGCATCGGGGCAATAAAGATTGCTCTAGAAATTTCTCTTCCTGGTTCTTTCATCTATGTATTTACTGATGCACGATCCAAAGATTATAGACTTACCCATGAAGTACTTCAACTCATTCAACAGAAACAATCACAGGTATAGAGGGGATTTACATTCTGAGCTGGCTTATGTATTTAATGCCCTGTTTTCTCAATATTGAAGGATAAAATTCTTCTGTGTTATGAAGTAAATAGTGCAAGTGAACCTTCTGCCAGTATATGTATTCTTGGTCAGCTTACCAGTTATGTGGATGTTTTTATATTGTTCTGAAATAAGTATTCTGTGAAGTACAAGTTGCTGATAGGTGAGCATCTTGTCTGTTCCTTTTCATCTTCATTGCTTTTTCCATCAGTCGTGAGTGCAATATGGCTGTCCTTCATGGAAAGTAATATGAACCCATGCCAAGTGATACAATTCTTTTGTTGTCATGCCTTAATGCTGTCTTTGTAATGTTTTCCTAAAGTTTGCACCATGTGCCAAATGACTTTAATTTTTTTTTTTTTTTTTTTTTAAATACAGGTAGTATTTGTACTGACTGGAGACTGTGATGACAGGAATCATATTGGTTACAAGGTCTATGAAGAAATCGCCTCAACGAGTTCTGGTCAAGTTTTTCACTTGGACAAAAAACAAGTTAATGAGGTAACTTTGCTCGAATTGTGCAATATATAGAGAAAACAAGGCAGGGGCTTATACTCTAAATCTTTAAATGACCTGATCATGGGTTAGAGAGGATTAGGGGAAATTCTAAATGTTCTACCCTTGGTATGTGGACTCTGTTCCACCTTTCCCTTCCTTCTTTTTCCATCTGCTATATCAGGATGCGATTCTGCAAATTTTCTTTATGTTAGGGAAGTGTGGACTGCCATATCGAAACAGAACCTCACCAAATTCCCTCCACCTGTGCCAGAAGGCTTCCAGGCAGAGAGCCTTTAAAGGAAGGAGCAGTTCTGTGCTCTGAGTAGCCCCATGGCTTTACTGCTCTGAATGAGAGTGCAGTATCAGCTTTAAATGAGCATTTTGTTAGCAAACAAAGGATTGCTAATAAGCCAGGACAAAAATGTTCCTCACGTTATGGACAGATAGGTGTGAGCTAGCAGGTTTCCATTGTTCACAAAGTAACTGTGGTAAGTTTTTAATTGAGTTTATTGTTTCAATACTTTTGACAGCTCTGCTGACTTACCAGTAATTGTGATTGCTGGCCTACAGCCTTGAATGACTATTTTCTTTGAAAACTCCAGTAAGTCTTACGCAGAAATGAAATTTCAATAGTGCATGAGAAAATAATTTGGAGAGAGATGAAATCACATGTTAGTTATCTGAGGAGCTGGAATTGTTTATAAATGTTGTAAACATTTTCCTTTGACTTCCTGGTATAGGCAATAACTAGATGAAGTTTTTTAATAAAAATTTACTTTGGTTTGTTTCTTTTTCTTTCTTTCCTATAATTTGGACAATGACAAATGTTGGAGATACATTGCAGTCTTCTACTGTCGTTGCCTAGAAAAATTGAAGTTCGTACTGGGGATGTCATAAGGTATTGGCAATAATGTGAAGGTGATCAAAAGGAGGAACTTCCCAGAGCATTTATCCTCCAAAAGTTAGACAGGTTAAAAGTCAGAGGAAGAGAAATTAGCTTTTGGGACTGTGCAGTTCCTGACATGCATTTTGCAATTATTTGTGTATGAAGGGTAAAACTTCTCTCTGTGAGAGTCCATGGAATCCCTTTATACAGAAGGGATTATGATACTGCCAATGGGAAATGCTGTTTGCCAGGACTGAAGTTTTAGGATAAAGTTTTTGTTTGATTGTTTTGTTTTTGGTTTCTTCTGGTTTTGGGAGGTAGAAGTGAGCAGAAAGAGCAACTTGTAGGTGCTAGGCATCACTGTGTTCTTAAGTGGAACTGGCATGCACTGTTCTGTCGGCTGTCTGCCTCTGCTTTCTGAACTTCTTGGTGCTTTCCCATTTCTAAGAATACCAGCTTCTGTTTGAATGGTTCGTCTGTCTTTGAATTTTGAGTAAAGTTTTAAGCAGGGGATTTCAGTAGCCACTTTCACCTCCTTCCTGCTTTATCTCGGCATTTCCTTTGAGGAAATAATGGGCTCCCCATCTGCGGGCTAGACAGCTCATGGCCTGCACAAGAGCCAGAGGTTGATATCAACCAGTGATGATATCAGTAGGTGCTATTCTTGCAGGGTTTTTTTTTTGGGGGGGAGGGAAGAGTACACTGCTTTATATAATTGCATCTCCTTTCAGTGGCCATAGGCTGTAAGAGATCGCCTAGGTAAAAAAACCCCCTCTACATCACTTGCAGAAGTCTTCCACAATAACTGCTGAACAATTTGTGTTAAAACCAAAACGAAAAGACTCTGAAATAATTTTAGTGATCATTGACCTTACATATAGCTGTGTCTGGGCTAACAGACTGTGAAAATGAGTTTACCAAAATGCTGTCATCCCAAATAAAACCTACACTGCAGATTTCAGTTCTGGATCAGAAATCCTATTTTCAAGGAGCATATTCACCAATGGGTGGATGCAAATGAACAGGAGATGAGTAGTAATCTGCATCAGCTGTTTATGGTATATCCTTCAGGCAAGATTCAACAGAAATAAAACTTGTCCTCCTTTTTGTCTGAGTAGTCAATGATGTGTAAAGAATGAAGTTTATAAATGCTAAAACATATTCACTGTTCTGGGCCTAGGGACAGCTAATGCTGAATTGTAGATTAGGAAAGAGCTACAAAGTCAGTGACTGTGAATACTCTGCCAAACCAATGTCTTGTTTTGTTAAAACATTTTTGATTGTTTTAGCCGCAAAAAACCCAAACAAAGCTATTTTTAGTGTATAAAGCTTCAAACCATTACTGTCATCCTTGCCCTTTGTGCATTAAGTGGAGAATGAAGCAATATTGTAAGCTAGCTACAAGGAAACACAACAAAACAATACTTGATACTTATCCAATGCTTGTGTTATCAAGAAGACTAAGAAAACCTATTGCCTTTTTTCACTTCTGAAAAAGATGTTATGATCTCAAATAATACAATTAACTTGGTCAAAATTATTGTCAATTGACAAAGTTGTGTTGGGTTCAGTCCAGCAAAGCGTGAAATATATAAGCATCTCCACTTATTTGCTGCATGGAGCCCTTCTAACAGAATGAGAGGAAGGTCATATTTTGACACATTTGCCATGGTTTCTGTGCATTAGATTAATAAGAATATTCTTAACGTCCAAAGCACAAGTTTTGTTTTTCTTTTCGATAATTCTTCTAGATTCCTCCTTATTTTGGGGTATTGGGTGTACCATCATCTCCAGAGGTAACTCTGTACTCAAAAACCATGACAGCTTTATGATAGTAAGAGACCAAATATGTTTTCATCATATTTGGTAAAATTTGAATTATCTGATTACAGGTTTGTAAGGGAGGAACAGTATTTTGTGATCAGAGTCCTTAAAAGGGAAAGGTTTACTATTCAAATTTTGGATTTGAAGTTCTGCTTCTGTTAACAACTTGTGAATGCTACTGTACTTAACTACAAATTAAGTAGTCTTCAGTTTGAAATTTTTCAAACTGGTCTCTAGTTTTGAGGTTTTTATCCTATTGAGTCAGTTCTAAAATGAACATCCTTCTGTCTGAAAGAACGGTAGCATTCTCATTTTGTCTCCAATGTCTTGGAAAGGTTATTATGCTTGTTTTATCAAAGCATTTAAGTCCTGATCTTGAAAGGTGTTTCTTTATGGTGAGATTTCCTTGGCTGCAGTGAGGTTCTGTGGCTGCTTTTGTAGGCTCAGGGCTCAATTTGCAGTAATTGCTGGAAATTAAAATGTATTGAGCGTACTCATCAAACATGGGTTATTCTCCTGCTAAGAACAGATTCTATATTTTCATAACCGTATCCAATTTTATTCGTATCTTTCCAGAAGGTACTAATTTTGTCTTGAACTGAAGTTATGTTACACCAGACTTACTTATTCCCCTCATAATGGAGTACTGTAAGGAAATTCCTGTAAATGATTCTGATGCCCAAAGGTTTGTACTGATGCCAGAACTGGTGTTAAGATGAACAGTGATGATCAGCAGAGTATAAATTTGGTACAGCTTGAAAATAGTGGAGATTAATTAGTCATTGGTGGTTCAGATCATGCCTCCAGGTCATTTTGATTGTTTGTGGTAAAAATGAGTCATTACTGTGTCTGAATTGGACTGATCAGCATGGCTAAAGCTGGGAGCTCACAAGAACTGAGCTAGTGAGTAGTAGTTTTTCATTTCTTTTAGTATTCAAACACTTACTTGATTTTTCTTATTCTAACTTTCCTGTAAGAAGGGAAAATTTTTCCCTATGCTGCTTAAAATACATCTTTCTTACTGATTTTTAAAATAAGTAGAAGTGGATGTTCCATATACAGTTCCATTGATGGGAAAAGAACTGAGAGTGACTGTGAAGGAGACTGGAGACATGGCATTGACTTTGGTGGAAAAAGGGGGTGTTGTTGAGTGACTTGAAAGGTGGATGAGACTAGATGGGGGAAAAAAAAAGGCATTTGGAATTTGGGTGAGAAACCTGTGAATAAAAGCGATGATGTGAATGAGACAAGCTTGGGAAGGGAACTGAAGACAGGGATAGGACAAGACTGGTAATAGAACATGTTAAAAGGAATGGTGCAAAAGGGGTCATTCTTGTGGGGAAGGTGCAGAAGGTTAATGTCTGTATGATCATGTGGATCTGGAATGGAGTCCAGTATTCTTCACACTCATGAATGCTTTGCTGTGAACAGAAGTCTCTAAAACCCACTGGAAAAGCATCCTATTTCTCCTGGCTGTTAGTCCTTACAGAGGATGGCAACCTAGGAATTATGCCTACACGGCTCGGGTTAGTGTTAGAGGTCTGTAGTGTGTATGAACCAAGCGTATGTATGTTTGGATGATGTTACATGAGGAAGCAATTTTAAATTTTGTTTTGCTTTGTTAAAAATGTAAAAGGCCCCTCCACTGCTTCACAAGAATAACATGAACGTGACAAAGTCAAAAGCTCAAAATTACAGCTTAGAATTAAGGTTTCTTGTGTAGCCCTGTTTCTTGCCTTCTCTTCTTCTGTCCCAAACAGTCAGTGTGCATTTTCATAGAAGAAGAAGGAATGGTTTCATGGCAGAGGCAGCTGAATGCTGCCTTAGAGAGTATGCTTCTACTCTGAAGATATGTATTGTACAGTGAATGCCAAACAAGGAAGGGAAAAAAAAAATAGTTACAGCTGTCCTTTCTCTGTTTTATATGGAACTTGGATTCTCTGGAAAAAATAGACTGTGATCATGTACGTAAGGACTGTCATAAAGCAACTGCAAAAGGATGTTTTAAAGACAGGTGAAAGCAGGGAGGCTTAAACTTGAATCTTGTGCTTCCGAACTTTGAAGAGCTTGAGATTCAACACTAATAAACTTTTCAGTCGTGTATTTTTTATGCATGTAATTATAGTTATATGTATAATTTCTGATTTATTTTTATAGTATAATTTTCACATGCACTTTCTCAGTCATATTTTTAGACGTGCATTTAAAAGCATTATTAGAATATTTTTCTCTTTGGGTGGAAGTATGAACCTACATATACTTAAGCAATGAAACAGTTAACTTCAAATCTTGTTGCTTTGACTGTTTGAGAAATATTCTTGAGACCCAGAATAAACAAATGGGAATAGAGACCATGTTCCATAGATTTTCCAGGTTTCAGTATGCATTCCAAGAAATGACCTGACAGCAGGGCAGGTTGCAAGAGCAAATTCTCTGGAGAAGTGTTATAAATTCTTTCTGTATTTGCCCTTCCCCCTCTAATAATATTAATCAAGTCACATTTTGGCAGAACAACAAAAGCTGCTGTTGTTTTGGGGGCTTTCTGTAAGGGTCCCAAAGGGAGGGAGGGGGCGGGGGGGAATCTATTTCCAAACCAGTGTTACAGCAGTGTTGCAAACGTCTTTGGAATGACAGGGTTGGGAAATGGATCTCCTAGAATTGCCTATTGAACTTTGGGGAAAAATTTAACTATACAAGCGAGTTACTGCCAGACTTAAGACAGCTGGGTCATTCTGTTGCCTTCCATTTTCATTTTTGAACTTGAAAAACTCTCAAAAACTGAAGTTGGGTTGCACTCTGAATTTAAGACCCTCACTCACTCTCAGTAGCTTCTACTTCTGATATATACTTGGGTTAAAAACAAAAGTGTTCTTGATTTCTTTTTTCTGAAATGGCAGTTGCACAACATAATTCTTCCCTGGCATGATGCATTTTATTTTAAGGGCAAATTCTGCTATAAGAGAACTTCTAAGTAGCCTCAGGGTCATCAGCCAGCCTGCATATGATTCATAAACTGGAATTTCAGCTAAGGTTTACAGCAGTTGCTGTAGTATCCAAGTACTTCATTGCTGTATCTGTTCGCGTAACACTCCTGTGAGATAGATAGAAATGTATTGTCGCTCCCCTTTTGGTTGAGGAGTGTAAAGAGATTAAGGTGGTGTGGCTAATGTGACAGCTTGACAGTTACGCTAAGTAATTGCACAAACTAAAAATACAAGAATGAGGACAGAACCCTTGTCAACTTAGTCAATGAACAATTATAGGAACCAGAGGGTCTAAAAATCATACTTTATATAATTAGATCAATGTGTATTTACATAAGGAAATACATTTCCATATGCCTAAGGTCAGACATGGTAAGCATAATGTGTGCTTCAGAGCCTAAGCCTCACGTTTAGTGTTGGTTGGACTGCCCTGAAGATCTTGAGCCAGCCCCACTTTACTTTGCACTCACAATAGGTCAAAATATAAAATGTGTATGCCTGCTCTTCAGAAATATTAGACATTTTTGTAGCCCTACTTATTTTCATTTCATAGATTTTTAAAAGTGGAAGAAGATGCAAACTCTTATTAAGATTTTTTTTTTTTTTTTTTTCTTCAATGTAACAAATGGTAGGAGCTACAGAAGTAGGAGGTACTTCTTTTAGAATCCTGGCAGTAGTTTGTATTCATATCCTCATCTGACTACCTAGCTGTTGGAATGAAAGAAGAAAGACCAAACTCCCATTAAAGGTATACTGGGTGGAAGAGTTCAATCCACTAATCACTACCTCCTTTGGAAAAATCCATCCTGACCGGTCCCTGTCACCTTCTACTTCATGTGCCTGGAAAGATAACAGAATTAGGTGTGTGTCATTAATACTAAAAGGTAATCGGAACCAGAAGAACCTCATGATGTGCTTCAAGAGCAGATAAATGTTCTCATTCTGTAAGACACACAGATGGAAACCTAGAATCCTTGAAATTCATGTTATACATCTGAGATGAAAGTATGGCAATACTTGTCTTTTAATTTTACATTTATTCCGTTAGATAAATTATCAAACTGTAGCAGATGAGTAAAGGTGTCTAGAAAGCTCTTGTATAGTGGAAGACTGTTTTCATTAAGAACAAAAACCAACTTGGTAAAGACTTAAAAAAGAAAAGTTTGAGCTGAATCTCTGTTCTGGACTCAGATTGGATCTTGGTAAATGTTCAAATATTTTTACATTGCCAGAATTTGTTTTCATTGCCTGCAAATTATCTAGTTCCAGAAGGGACCACAAAACTTAGCGTGTACTCAGCCATCCAGTTGAAAATTCCCTTAATTTAAACTCAGCTGGTTTAAATTGATCTAAAAATCCAAGACTGAGAGGTTTGTGTCTTTGAAGCTGACATTTTGAAGCCTTCTGAAAGCAAAGGGATGTTAAAAATAGGTTTGGTGTTTTTTTTTTTTTTTTTTTTGGCTTTCAATGTGTGTTACTGCTTTAAAGAAATAAGATTAACTGTGTTAAGTTCACATTTGTATGCTAACTCAAACCTTAAATTGGTGTAGTGGATTTGGATAGTTTTTGAATGAACGTTTTTATTTGTAAAATGAGTCAAAGATGGGAGCAGAGGGAGGAGAGTAGAGATGGCGGAAAATGTTACCTTCCCTTGGAAAGAGAGCATAAGAAAGCTCAGCACTGAGAATTGCCTAAAGAATCTAGTGATACCAATTTTGGTGGTCTTCTGTTATGTAAATACTATTTTTTTTATTGTGCACTGGTAGCTGTATGTTAAGTGTTCTGTCTCACACAGAGAGAGACAGAAGAGAGTCATCTCTTTCTGACTGTTAATATGTGCCCTTCAGGTTCAACTTTTGACCCGGTTTGATTGTGTACTGATGAACTACTTAGTGGATTTTATCAGGGAGGCTTAGCTCCCATTTCTGGTAAGATGTATCCTCACCTTGACAAAAACTAGCCTGGTCACATGCAGTGAGCCCTATGCTGGATAGTCTCAACAAAGAAATCAAAAGCTAAAGAGTTGGTTCCCTTCCACACCCAAAAATAGTTGATGCCTGGTCTCTGCAGAACATGCCCAAGGGATGCTGACTGCTGATTTGAAGAAAGGTGGCTCAGGAGAAGTTGAAACCAGTGGTTTTATGCCAGATATGATTCTTCTGTCTGAAGACCAGCAATTTTCCTTACAATAATCAGAGTAGCATCACAGTTGCAAGTATACTGGTTGTTTCAGCAATGGACCTGTGAGGAGTTGGCGTGCAAGGCAGGCTTTTCTTTTCCCAATGCTATTTGAATTGGTGTTGGTATTTTTGTGGCAGTGTTGTCTGAATTGACTTTATGGTTAACTGAAATTACTTTTTTGTCACTGACAGGGGAAAGGAGTAGAAGAGGATTGGATTCACTTCACTTTCTTTACTGAAAAATTCCTTTTCTAATTTGAAAGTGTTCTTTATTCTTCTCTTAAAGTGCAGTAGGCTGTGGTGCATCATCAAATAACTGTTGTTTGTGTTTCTAGTGGTAGGCTACAAGGTATAATTTACCTTTGAAAGAAAGTGAGCTTTTGGAACAATTTCCATGGCTCAGCTCTCCTATCTGCCAAAAAGGATATCTGGGGCTTATAAAAGTATTTGTTTTGATTAGATCTTTGTTTTGAAATAAACGGTTGCATGCTGATAAACTTCCCACTGGAGAGCCTTCCCACTTGCCTCCCAAGTTTGTAGAAGTAACATGGTCCTGCAGTGGCTTGAAGTGAACTATGCTGTATGAAAGCGAGATTTGTTGTAAAGGAAATTAATATGATGTAGTAGGCTAAGAGACGTAATTAGGAAAAAAAACCCCACAACAAACACCAAAAAAATGTTTCAAAGCTAGAAGAACCTGTCTTAACTTCTTTTGCTGAAGTTGTGTGCTGTGGGGTTTTAGTGACTGTGGTTTAAGACATTTTCCCCCTTTTTGATGGGTTGTTTTCAATCCATATCCTTTTAATGATTCTATGATTCTAATGATCTGGCTTGCGGCATGACCCCAGAAACAGATAAGTAGGGGCAGTGAACTTTAGGAAGGAGAACAAGCAGTTGAAAGGAGGGAAGAGAGGGGAATTCTTTATGACGGTTTCACCTCAGAAACAATTCCTTCATGTGCCTGTACTCATGAACTACAACATATAAAAAACAACATATAAAACCTGAGCACCCCAAGGAAGTAACCAATGGCAAGATGATAACTTGGCTCCAGGTGCGTTTTATAATCAGCGTGACTGCTGTTAGACATTGTTTTATATCTTTTAGTAAGAGTTGCTGGAATAGTGTCATTGCCAGTAATCTGCTTTCAAGCCGCATTTTCCTTGTTGCGGTTGCTGTCAAAGGTCAAAGTGCTTTGGGATCACGTATGCATGTATGCTCTCAATTAGTAATTTTATCATTATAATTCTAACAAACTTAAATCACCTCTCATTCAATGCAGAATGGGTTAGAGCAATCTTGAACAGGTATCTTGTGTTGGTTTATAATGTGGAAAAATGATTTGTAAGCTTTAGTAGAGCTTACAGATTGACCTAGGTAGAATTGCATGTTCTTTCCATCTGTGTTTTCTATTCTAACTTATTTTCACTGTGAAATAATGGTTTTAATAGAAAACTGAATGAATTATAGAGAATCTTCTCTCATGAGGCTGGAGTATGAGAGTGAGCTAAGCCGCTGAAGGCTTGGACCTTCTAACTCTTTCCAAACATGAGCAGTAAGCACGGAACTGGTCCAGGAGTGCTGGATGGGTGGGTTGCCATCTCCACCCTGCCGGTTGCTGTGGTTGCTGCTTAGGAAGAGGCATGTCAGGTTGATGGTCATGAGTTGGAGCTGAGGTAGCAATGACTAGGAGCCCCCGAAAATGTGTCATGGAGCTAAAACTGTTACCTAATCTTTTTTTTTTTTT
>JAYKAV010000034.1:2180576-2219360 GCA_035582835.1 Phoebastria nigripes
ATCATATCTATGTTACAATGTCACTTTACCAAATTTTCAGGTATGTAATATTAACCCTTCTGAACTTAAGAAGGAATCTTGTGTATAAATACCAATGTGGTTCCAATTCTTATACATATTGGCAAAGCTCCTGCAACGATGCTTTACCTTGTGATTTGATTTATTTTGCTTAAGTCTCTTGAAAGGAGTTTAAGCGAGACTGGAAAATTCCTTTCTTCTGAAAATTCATATAGGTTCATTACATTTTACAATTTGTTTAAAAACTTACCTGTGGAGTTAAGATCCTGGTATTAAATGGAAACCTTTCCATATACCTAGTCCAAAAAAGTGGCGTACTCATCTCAATATAATGTGAGTAGAGCAGATTGAAATTTCTTTTGGAAGCATTTTTGGACCCAAATATATAATTTCTAAAGGTAAAACTTAAAATTAGCTGGGTCTTTCTGAAGCCTTGTGATTCCTGTTCCAGCATTCAACGGCTCATCTAAAGTAAACAGAGTTGCTGAATAGCTGGTGTCACTAGCTGTTGCAGAAATCGTATTTCTCTCTTGGGTCACGTTACTTCAGGGGTTTTGAGTAATGTAGTTAGGCATACTTTAAAAAGAACACAAAAATCACAGTAAAACTAAGAACCTTGCTTATGCAGACCCTTGCGGAGAGGGCACACGGCACTGTTGTTACATGGTCAATGCTGTTTCGCTTCACATTGCACTGGGAGCATTCAATGTGTCTCAGGTGAGGCATTACTAATAGTGGAGGGATAATAATTTATGAAAACATGCCCTCACCATTTCAAATGCTTTTTGGATGATGCCCTTCACTTATTTAAATTTCTTTCACATTTGCGCAAAGACRCAAAGGTTGCTGGGCGTTCATAGTATAAAATATAAGAACAAATACACTTTTATTTAAATCAGGCTGGAATCTACCTTCTATCACACAGTTACCTCGCTCCGAAACCTACAGTATAATCCACTTTTTTTTTTATGGAAAAAGTATGCAAATTACGCCCAACAAGCCAAGGAAATGAGGCTCTTTTGGGCTGGTGTGTTGAATCGGGCCCTAGAGCTAAGGGCTTACTCTTGAGCCCTCCATTGCTGACAGATGACACGTCCAGGTTAGTTTATTGTTGGTTTCCAAGTCTTGCGCACTGACCGGTTGAACTGGCATAATCGAAATCTCCTTTAAAAGATGTTTCTGAATGCAGCCATGGTTAACTGTAACCTAAAATCATGGTTCAATATTACTGTGAATCATATTCACAATGTTATATGAAACTGATATTGCTTCAGTGGGGTTAGAAAAAAATATGCTGCAGCTCTGTGATGTACAATTTTATAATTTTAGCAGTATAATTTTATTTTGACAGGCCAGGTGGTTTTTTAGGGGAGGTTAGGTTTTTTGACTGTGCTGGGTTAGCCTTGGCTAACAGCCGGGCGCCCACTCAGCTGCTCGCTTGCTCCCTGCAGCCGGGCAGGGCCAGAAAATAGGAGAAATGGGGTGAGAAAGCTTCTGGGTCGAGATAAAGACAGGGAGTTCACTTACCAATCACTGCTGARGGCGAAGCAAACTCGACCTAAGGAAAGTTAATTTGTTGCCAATTAAAATAGGTATTTAATTACTCTCTCAGGTAGTGGGAAACAAAGACAAGTATGAACACCTTTCCTCCCCCCTTTCCCAAGCTCAGCTTCGCTCCCCCCAGTGCCGCAGGGGGATGGGAGTTGTGGTCAGTACATAGGGGTTTCTCTCTGCCGCTCCTTCCTCCTCACACTCTTCCTCTCRTTCACTGCGGTCTCTCCCACAGGCTGCAGTCCTGTCAGGAGAAACCTGCTCTGGTGTGGGGTCCTCCAGGGAAATACCTGCTCCACCTGCTGTCCCCTCAGGCTGCAGGRAGATCTCTGCTCTGGCACTGGCAGCACTGCCTCCCCTCCTTCTCTCGCCTGGGTACTGCAGGGCTGTTTCTCACACTTTTTTCCCCTCACTGCCTAGGCAGGATTTTGCCCTTTCTTAAATACATTTACACAGTGGTGCCACTGGCGTGGCTGAGGGGCCCAGCCGTGGCTGCGGTGGGGCTGCTGCAGCACCGACTGGGACCGGCTACGTCCAGCACGGCACAGCCCCTGCTCTCCTCTCACAGGGGCCGCCCCGCTACCAATGCCTTGCCACCGAGACCAAATACATGGATAAATCGGGTTATATAAACAAATTTTATAGTAGTGTCATCTGGCTATATTGTTCTAATTTTATACTTGGGCAAAATATAATCTCATCTCCTGTTGCCTACCACAGACTTGAGGTAAACCCTGTATGATGTGCTCTGGGAAATCTGGCATTGCGCGCATGGCCCCATTGCTGTCATCCGGGTCATTTTACTGGTGCTGGGTGATCTGATAGTGCTCAACTCCAGAGTTAGTAGTAGTTGAAAGAGTGAGACCTTAGACTCTGTCAGGGTTTTGGCTACCTTTGTTATTTTCTCTTGAAATAGGGGATAACATAGACCTCTGTTTTGCCTTTTTTTTTTTTTTTTTTTTTTTTTTTTTAAAAAAACCAAAACAAAACATTTTCAATCAATGATTATCAAATTTAAAGTTAAGGACTATAATTCTATAAGGCACAAATTTGGTTTTGGTCACAAGAATTTATCTTTTAAAGCATTGTTGCCCTCTATTCCAACCTGTGTGTTGTGTCTAATAGTAATTTGTATTAGGTGTTTTAGGGAGAAAAATTGAAAAAGTCCATAGATAGCAATTACTCAGTACCTCTGGATGAGGGAGTTTTCCTTCTTCAGGCAACTAATAGTTATTGGGTGACCAGAAATAAGCATAGATTTATATCCCTAATTCCTTTTTAAAAGTGTACGTGTGGATGTTGTGTAGAGGTGTATCCAGGTCTGTTTCTGTACTCCTTTAAACATCATGCTGATCATGGCTTCAGTAGTATCTTCTATTAAAATGTCTTTTAATATTTTTAAAAATATATTTGCCCTAATGTGGCAAATAAGCCTATTCACTTCAGAATTCATAATTGCACTGGTAAGACAACATAGTTTTGGTCCTTGTTTTTCCAGGCTGTCTGTTGTGTCATATCGTGTATATTCATTCTTACATTGAACAGTAGAAGTTGAAGCATACCTTTGCTTTGATGTTGGTGCTTTGTTTCCTGTATATTCCTGGCATGCTGTCGTCTTTTCTTTCTGTATTCCTGTGCTCTTGTGTGTTCCCGAAGTTGAAATCCTGTTTGTGCTGTCTCCAGAATATCTTTGTTGAAATGGATGCGTTGGGTGATTGTATTAGGCAAGTCCTGTACCACTGTGTTTGCTCAGGGTGATGTGGTAGCTGCATGTCATCAGACAATAGGATCATAGGTGAAAGTAGTGATCTTCTATTATAATAGAAGTTAACATGGAATCCCTACAAGACAGTAGAGACAGTATTTCAGCAGAAAATATTTCAACAGCAAATACTGTTGACAGTATAATAACAACTGTTATTTTCTCTTCTAGGTCTTAAAATGGGTTGAAGAAGCAGTTCAAGCCTCCAAAGTGCATCTCTTGTCTACAGATCATTTGACCATGGCTGTAAATACTTGGCAGATCCCTTTTGATCCCAGTCTGAAAGAGGTTACAGTGTCCTTGAGTGGTCCTTCACCAGCAATTGAAATTCATGATCCATTAGGTGAAGTAGTTTATCCCTTCTTTTGTGATAGCAAAAAAAGTGAATGAAAAAGACAAATCGTCTCTACCGTCTCCAATAGGGAAGGCCGTATTTGTGATTCATAAATGTCTTTCATATTTGGAAAACCAGTATCGGGATTTCAGGATATTTTTAAATTTTATTTTATTTTTAAAATACAGGATCTTTGGATATATGCACTTGTGGTATTGAAATTGTTCCCAATGCTCCATTTTTTTGACTCGGAGGAAACTGGAAATCCTCCCTATTCTGACCACTTCATCTCACCTCCATCTACTTTCTTACTGTTTGTCCTTGCATTCCAAATTTCTGGACACTTTCATTTTTCATGTATTTATGTAGTCACTGCACCGTCATTTAGGGGTTATACATRATGGTTGTTTTTTATGTGGTGAAAGGTAAACCAAGGTCTGGATTCTTTGAACTATGAGAGCATTCAGAATCAAACCCTGTCTTGTGCCCATCTCTAGCTGAATAGTGTGTGATGGGGAATGCAATGACAGATTTGGACGCTAATTTGTAATTGAAGATATTTTGAACAAATCTACTGTTCATTGTCACGTTGATGCCTTAGGAACCTGGAACAGCACTCCAGAAATAAATTCAGATCATACTTTGTATTCTCTGAATGACTTTTGGCTAAGGATATAGCTTAAGTTTTAGTATGTTGGAAATATTTTATGCACAGGATGGGTTACCTGCAATATAATCTGGTCTGTCCTCCACTGAGGCATTCTTCTTTGTTTACAGGAAAGAAATTTGCTCAGTGTGTCTCTCTTCAAACCATGATAACACACAATCCTGGGCACAACTGTCAGGCTTAGCTGAAGCTTTGACCCCGTCTGTATGTTTTCCTTTCTCATAGGTCAGCTCCATGCATCTAAATCCACATAGTTTCACTGAAGTTAGTTGAGGCATGTCTAATAAGGTCTTAAAAATTGACACTGGGACATTCCATTCTCAACTTCACCTTTCCCTTTAGTGCTCTGAAAGACAGATGTGTTTTTTTAGTGCTGATGGTACTTCGTAGTCAGCCTTGAGGGAGCAAAATGCCTCTATAGAGAACCAGTTCCTACATACATATGTTTTTTATGCATAGGTGTACATATAAAGTGTGGTCTGGTGCAGTATGAAAACTTGCACTCTTTTATTGATGTCTATGATGTCTAACAGGCTGAATTCCCTGTGAGGATCTCATATGCATTTCCACTCTTAGTCACATCACATACTAATGCCCCTCTGCCAGGAGAACCTGGCTTATCAGTATTTTTACTTGTGGAGTTTATCCTGCTTGAAATAGGTCTAGAGGATGGAAGAGTGAGTGGGCTGGCAGAGCTGGCAGGTAGGTTAGGGTAAGTGTTCTAAGATGTCCTTCGAGGGAGTTTGTTTCTGTGCTGCCTCCTTTCACTGAGAGATGAGTATTTGCTGTGAAGAAGAGAACTTGTTTTGCTTATAGTTTCTGGGTTTTCCACAGCTCTGTATTGTTGCAGGCTGTATTAAATTTCCCAAGTGAATGAAAAGAGTGAAAATAAATGAGCATTTTTAATATTCTGGCAAAGAATAACAGGGAATTTTGACTGTTGTAAGTGTCATTGACCGCTAAGTAGTGAGTAAGTCAAGTAGCGAGTAAGTCAAGTATTAAAAAATACATCAGTACAAAAGAACAATATTGTATTTACTCTCTGTTTTTTTAGGCAATACTGTATTTACTCAATACTGTATTTACTCTCTGTTTTTTTTTTTTTAGGCAAGCAGATCAGTAAAGGATCAGGACTGAATGAATTGTTAAATATCCACAACTCTGCAAAGGTAGTAAACGTCAAAGATCCAGAGCCTGGAACGTGGACAATTAAGGTAAAGTTATTGCAGAAACCATGTATGACTTGTCCTATAGCTTATAAGGGGGTTGTGTAATGATTTACTACGTTATTTATCACAGATATTCATAGATGAGTTTGTGTTATAATAAATGTCCTTTCTGACCTATGTGTTGTGACATATTCTGAAGGCAGTAGTATAAAGTTCTTAACCAAGATGATAACATATTAGACATTACTATCTTAAGTCAAATCCTTAGGTCATCCTTTTCCTTTGGATGGAAGAAGGATGAAGTGAGCACCGAATTTTTGGAGTCTAGTGAGCAGATACTCTTTGTAGAGAGCGTGGGCACAGAGGGGCTTTGCTGTGTGTAGCATGTTTGGAAGACTGGGAGAGGGAGATGGTGTGCAGTTTGCAGGCCAGAGACTTCATTAGCAGGTTTGCAAAGTCAATAAATATATATTTAATTAAAATTCCTTATCAGTAAGTTATTTAAATACTACAGTATGTAAACAAATTTGTTCATGTGAGTGCTATCCTAGCACATACAGAGTGGACCTTAAATGATTTGGAAATGTTAAGAAGTTAAGATCAACATGATTAGCAGTAATAACCAAACAAGAAAGGGTCATTAAGACTCTGCTGAAATGGTCTTCTTGGAACTGACTGTAGCAACTTAATGTGACACCTTGATCAAGCTCCCTATGCCAAAGGTTGCTGCTCCCACAACAGCCTGTAGGAAGGTTCCCCGAGTGTTTGGCTGAAGGCTCCTTATGCTAAGCATGATCAATGTGCACTGAAACAGATGAAGAGCAATCATACCTGCTGGTTCTGAGAGTTGTAGCAAGCAACCAGCTCTTAGGTAATGATACATTAACATACTTGCTTCTCAAATGAAAGAACAAAATGTCTTCATGATGAAAGGGCCACTTAAAACTATGGTTCTATGGGATTTTCTCTGGGTGACAGTGCTAGTTTAAATGTTTGCTGTTTGCCACGTGTTCCTGTGAGTGCCATATCATGGTTGTGAGGCATGTGGTGAACAAGATGTGTAAATGCAATAGCCTCCAAGAGCACTTATGACCTGTTGCTACACAAAGAGCTGTGAGCTGTGAATTGAAGCCAGGGTAGCTGAAATCTTTACCGTTTATAGGCCAATAAATGTATGTATAAAATAGGTGTAAATCAGAAACAGAAAGTGGATTGCTTAGACTAGCTTTAACCCCTAATTTAGCAGAGATTCAAGTTAACACAGTGTATCAGGCCAAAAATGGCTTACCTGCAACCATAATAGGGAAAAGGGATGAGCAAGAGCACTCTTACTGTAATGCGGTAAACAGAAAGATGAAGCTTAGGACTTGGCTAGGCTTAGGGAAACATATGTATTCATCATCTTGTTTTATAATGTGTTCATTATGTCATTTCAATCAGCTGTTCAAGATGTAATTGCACCAAATGTGAATGGAATGTTAAAACTTTAAGGATTGCGCTATGGATAAGATGGTATTTATATAAACTTAAGAACTAGCCCCAACATTGTTTTTATGGCTAGATGCTGATGTTTCAAAACACTTGAAATGTGTTAGCTAACAAATGACACCCCACTACCGCACCTTAAAATCTGTGCAAGGCCTAACTGTTTATGTAGAAATCACACTATTTAACTATGTTTTGTGGACAGATTATCTTCAAGGTACAGGTTCGACTTTATTGTTTGAGCTGGTTCATAGGGGGCAGCGTGTTGTGACATATGTGCTTAGAGTGGGGGAGAGGAAGGGAGGTGTAATGAACTAAGTTTTTACATCATCTTCTCAACTCTGTTGTGTAACTGTGGTCTAGACTGACTCGTGCTTTGTCTTATCGTTGTATACTTCTTTATGTAGGTAAAGCAGCATGATCCCAGCTTTCCTAAATTGACGTGGAAACAATCATACTGGTATAGCTTCATTCCAACTGAACTATTCTATTCTAGAAGTGTAAATACTATATTGTCATTTTTGGAGGGGAAGTCACCTGTGTAAGATACCTTTATAGCCAAGTTCACAATGAGGTGTGCTGAGTGGATGCATGCTGTGTATTGTCTGTGCCATATGCACGGAGGTAGTTTGAAAAGGATTATTAATTCACCTACAGTACTACTACAGTAGGAAACTATTGATACTGCTGCAGAACTGGAACTAGAAAAGCATGTTGAGCTCAGCAGCTCTGTGGAGAATTGTTTGAATGTCCATCTATGCTTCCAGGACCAGAAATGCTGAAAAGCCTGGTACAGAGACACCCTGGTGGTCTGGTGTGTGTGTATTTTTGTTTTGTTTTGGGTGTGGTTTTTTTTTGTTGTTGTTGTTGTGTGGGTTTTTTTTTTTTTTTACAGAAAAAAAAAGTTTGGGTCTCGCTGGACTTAATAACATCAGACACATCAGGTACTGAGAGAACTTTTCCTATAGTCAGTGCCTTAGTGTTCAACTCTGTAGCTTGTTGGAGTCTTTCAGGTTAAGCATGCAGTCTGGTAAACATTCACTGCCCTGCAACACAGAAAACAGAGTGCAGAAAAAGCAAAAGCCCTGTGCGATCTCTCCCTGGCCCTGCATGGCTGTTGCTAAGCCGAGGCCTTTTTGGCTGTGAGCTGAGCCATGTGGAACCACTTGTGTATGCCTGCACTGTGTTGCCCACATTTCTGTATTCCAGGAATTACTGAGAGAGGAGCTTGCCACTCTTACAGGCTCAATCTGTAACACCCTTCAGAGCTAATAAGCTCTCCTAAAGCCGAGGCTGGCACTCAGCATGGTGCAAACTGCCAAGTGGCTCAGCTGGAAGCAGGTCAGCATGCTCAGCTAGATGCAAACCAGTCCCAGCCAAAGCATCAGCCTGCTCCTGCAGTGAGGGTTTGTAAGTTTTTTGTTTTTGTTTTTCTAAGCTCAGCATAATCCTGTCTCCAATTCTGTGGAGAAGAAAACATTCAAATTTACATATTTTGGGTTAAAAAAAAAAAAGGGAAAGAAAAAAATTGTCTTGAATATAGTTGAAATATTTTAATTACTGTAACTTTTATGAGCAAACCAGGTCTTAACTAGGTTTGTGCAAACAGCTTATATAGGTACTTGTCACCCAGAAGTGCAAAAAGTTGTCATTTTGGTATGATGATAAATCACAGTGAGCTAAACAGTATTAGCCGCTACTAAATCAACTGGAGAATGATCAGTCCAGGAAGATCCCATTTTAATCCACAAACAAGTGTTAGTGCAGTTTCAGTGCTCAGTGAAGTCTTTAAATCACAGGTTTGAGTAATATAAAATGCGCAGTATGCAATCCAGTTGCCTCCTGTGCTGCAGGAGGCTTCCAGTTGCCTTCAGGTACTTCAGTGTGAGGACATCAAATCTGTGCATGTATGTGTATTTTATAAATAAGTTTTCCTTCCAGGTCCGCTATAGTACTCTTCATTTTCAAGGTGACAGGAGTCTTTCCAAAGAGCAATCCCATGAGATGAGCACATGGCTCCTCTCTCTCTGTAGCGTATCAGCGAACAGCACAGATTTTGTGCAGAAGGAAGCATGCTTCTTCAGAAAGATGGTCCTGCTGTTGCATGTGTTTTCTGCATGTCCGAGCTAGCTGTGAGACTAAATTTATCTGCTGGTCCTACTGCTGAAATACCAAGAGATGGGCCTTGACAGGAACAGTCTGACTCGTTTAATAGAAGAGGGAGCATCAGTTTGCTTTTGCTAAATCCCTCCCACAAGGACCTGTCCTATGGACTCCTCTTAAAAGGCTTCTTTGGAGCAGTTTGGGAGGCATCCAACATCTTGTGAATAACAGTTATCTGCAAGCTCCAGGACAGCAGCATTAGGAGGCAGTTGTATCTAATTACTCCTTAAAGGCCTTGCCTGCTGTGTTGAAAAGGCAAGTGAGTGAGGGAGGTAAGTCAGTGGGGGAGAGGCAGGAGTGAGAAGCCATCAGCTGCTGTTTTGTGCTGTCCTTAATCAATAGGCCACAGCTTTTTCAGCTGAGCAATGCCACAAAAACTTCCTTCCTGCTTAGAGTTAAATGGTCATCTGTGTGATTGAGAAAAAGAGAGGAAAAGCAATGAGAAATCAGCAGAAAAACTTGGCTGTTCTTGTGATCAAGACAGGTCTTTAATGACTGCTGCTGCTGTTATTCCCTTACACCCATATAGCCAAATGCAGCTGGTTCAATGGAATGTAATGACAAACTGAATGAGCATGTTCCTTAAAGCCTAATTCAGCTGCGTATCTCTATCACTGTAAATATATAACTGTGCAATTAAAAATTTATTTAGCCATTGTAGCTTGGTTTTTCCGTTGTGTGAAAATTAAGAGTTTGTTTTACAAAAACCCATGCATTTTTTCATACATTTGTTTATAGATACATGCATTTTGGGCAATTTTATTTTGTGTTGTTTGCAAGACAGGAAGGAGTTTTTTCCTGATGACTGTGACAACGTTTGGTCTTTTTATTATACTCATCCAGTCTGGGAGGAGAAACACTAATGCGCCAGTGATCCATGTTAAACTAGAAATAATGAAAAGAGACTTGACAAAGATACTAATTGGAAAGCAATCCTTTGGGGTGATATTTATTCTTAGGTGTTTGCATAAGACTGCCAACTCCTAGGCATGACAGTGATAGATGCGTTTATTGTTACTAGTAAATGGTAAAACTTTATAAGGTTATTCTAGCCTTAAAAATTCACAAGCGTCCAAAGGGCTGAATAATTCATGAAGAGAAATGTATTTTTCTATGGATCGTTTACTCAGCTTTAGTCACTGGCTTGTTTGCACTAAGATTTTAAGGCTGTGACTAAAGGCTTAAAAAAAACTTTGTGAAAAGTTTATTCACAGCATAAATTCCTTATACAGATGCATAAAGCTATAAAAAGAAAACTTTGTCATTGAGTTTGTCTAATGAAATTTTAACTGCCAATTAACGCTTGATAACATGAGTTGTTTGGCACACTTACATATTTCTTTGTATTGTCAACAGCTGGTTTATATTAAAAAAAGCTTTAGTAGTGATTTTTCTGAGGTGAAAGGCTAACCAAATAGAAGCAAACAGAGGTTGTTTTAATCAGATAGACATCAATTTGCCATAGTGTCTAAATGGCTGTCCCTAGGCAGTTAGTTATAAGAAACAACTGTTTAATTTAATATTCACATGCAGCTTTATCAGAGGTGGTTACTAACATGAAGGAATTATGTATTTGAGAATGGATCAGATAGTACTATCTAGACAGATAAAGCTCAGTGGAATTATTTCACTTTAATACTGATTTTCTTTCACATTGCAAGTCTCGTGTGCTGTATTGTCTCCCTGAACAAAAACTCAGAGTAGGTTCTACTAACTGCGGATTTGATCTTGGCCTTGGCATAATATAGTTTAGATATCACTCTTCACAGCCTTTTGAATCTTTATTTTTTCCTGCTGTTCTGGTTGAAATTGTCCATGGGTTTGTCATTAAGTCTGTAAAAATGTAACTCCATGCTCACTGCAGTGCAGCAGTGGTGTGGTGTGGTTTTTTTGTTTGTTTGTTTGTTGTTTTTTCTAACACCTGAATGGTGTGGAAGTAGGTGAGGACAAAAAGCCTTGGGTTCCTGTGCACTCTTGGCAAGTAGCAGTTGTCCTTTCCTTTCTCAGCATAGAATGATAGAAAGTATCTTAAAGAAGAAAAATCAAAACAATTGTAGGATTGAGGACTTGCATAAAAGCTACTATACCCTCAAACAACATAAAGCTAAGGCTTTTCAAGGATGGGTGGATGGGTGGGGGTTGTTTGTGATTTGTTTTTTGCTGATTCAACCAGAATGACAAGGTGGGTGGTGGAGAACAGAGGTGAGAGGTACTTCTGCATCATCCTCTGCTTTCCAACTGAGACCTTGGCTGGGAAAGAGAAGAACCTTTAATATACAGTATTGATTGAGGTTGATCTGTACTTGCCACTTGTTTCATGATATGCAGTGCCTATGATGTTTGCATGTGCCTCRTGGGAATTTACTAATAAATAAAATGGTAAGATAAATTATTGTAGCACTGGAAGTAAATTGTTTATATATATTATCCACAAAAATTTTACACTGATTTTTCTGTTGACTTGYGTTTCATTTACTATTTTGTAATATACTTTATAATGGTCAAAATCCTAACTTCCAGACAGTCTCCCATTACAGCCACTGGCATGTGACAAGTAGTTATCTTGTGCGTTTGTGTCGCAATTTACCTCCGAGACAAATTGGCTCTTTTTGCTGATGCTACAGTTGTAGGGTCCAGTATCTAAAAGTAAAGCTTTTAGAGGCGTTTTTACTTGCAATTTTTGACATAAGCTTCCTTTCTGTCTTGTTTTTAATGGAAGCTGAAGTCTATCTACTGAACTCAGTGGATGGATCAGAAACTTTGCAATTCCTGAAATGCTAATTATGCACATGGTCTTTCACTCTTGTTGCTTTTTCAGACCTCGAGCAGTGGAAGGCACTCTGTTCGGATCACAGGTCTCAGCACTATTGACTTTCGAGCTGGGTTTTCTAGGAAGCCAACRTTAGACTTTAAAAAAACATCCAGCAGACCAGTGCAAGGTTCGTTTCCATTTTATTCCATGCTAAACAATAACTGTTTTCGGGCCCCCAAAATCAAGTAGAACTCTATGATGATCTCTGTGGTGAACTTTGTGATAAATCTGGGGCCCCTGTTGGTTGGTTCTTGGGCCCTGAATGTGTGAGAGCAGCCAACGTTCCTGCTTTATCATACTACAGTATTTTTTTTGTATTAGCTTGGTTTTTTATGTCACATAAATCCAGATACTTTTAGCTATGAAATGCCTCAAAATTGCAATGCTGTTTCTGTTACTTTTGGAGCTTCAGAAAAAGCCTTTGGCTCTAGGGCATGGTGAGGAGTTAATAAAGAGGCTGCTATTTCAGAAACACCTGTTGGAAATCAGTAATTTAAACCCTAATCAGTGCTGTGTCTCCTGACAGCTAATAAGCAGAGCCCAGCTTAGCACAACTTAGTTTTTTGCTACTTAGTAAGTAAGGGTTGAAACTGAATGGTGCATTCATGGGGTAGTGGGCCATACATATGGAATTTAACCTTTCCTTTTTTAATTATTTATTTTTTTAGCACTTAAAATAGCATGTTTCTGTTTTTCTAGGGATTCCTACCTTCGTGCTGCTAAATACCACGGGGATCTTTCTTCCAGCTAGAGTAGACCGACTGGAACTTCTGAGTATTACAGGGGAACTTCTTAAGACCTTGCCTGTGAAATACTATCCTGACAGAAAGCCCTATGGACTATGGAATATTTCTGACTTCATTCCACCAGATGAAGCTTTTTTTGTTAAAATAACGGGCTATGACAAGGATGATTATCTTTTTCAGAGAGTTTCAAGTGTTTCTTTTTCTAGTATTACTCCTGGTAAGAGATTTTAACTTGAATTGAATGTACATTTGTCATATCTGAATAAGTTAAAATTGATACCTAATATCTTTTTCTAACTAACACAAGGACTTTCTGTGCTGTTTCCTTCCAAAGTTCTATCTCTAGATTGTGATGGACAAGTAAATATTATTATCTACTAAGTATAACTTTATCAGAAATTGAATATCCTTTTATTAAAAAGAAAAGATRGGATATATGTTAGTAGCTGTTAATAATCTTTTGGGGAATATTTGCTTTCTTCAGATGCTCCAAAAGTTACAATGCCCACCAAAACTCCAGGATATTACTTACAGCCAGGGTCTGTTCCTTGCCACGTAGAAAGTCTTATACCTTTTACTCAGCGTTTTACTAAAAATGGAGTAAAACTAGGAGTGGATCAGTTCTTCAAGTAAGTAGTGACCTTTTTTTTTCCAATACTGTTTTGTTTCCTATTTATATCCTATGATTTCTATTTATTATTTACTATTATGTACTGCCTTATATCCTGTTACTTCCATTCTGTTATTTTTGGTGATATCATTAGGGAGGCTGTATTCTGTGGAGAGATTTATAATATATGCATGTTTGTGGAGGGTGTATGCTCTGTATAGATGATGAGATTATATGGTTCTGGCCAAAATCCCCCTCAAATGTGTGCTCTTAAATTATGATAAACTGGGTCTAAAAGTCTAGAAGGCAAATGCTTTTAAYTTATATTTTAAAAAGTTTTGTAATGTAGATCAGTAACTAGCTTTTTTTCTGGAACACCCCCCTCACCTTCCCCTCCCCGCCCCCCCAATGATTCATTAGATGATTATGTAAYGCACATTAATTTGCTTTGTTTTTAATGGCCTTTCATGGATGCCCTAGAAGTATGTCCTATGACCTACCCTAGAAAATTTTCCTCTTCAGAAAATCTCTCAAAATAGGAAAACTTATACTGAATATACCAGAAGGCTCTTCAGATTTCGGTATGGAAAATGGATTGCATGCTCTTTGTAGAATGAGATAAGAATAAAAAAAATTTATAAACGAATTAAAATACTCATAAAGTCCATCTTGTAATTCTGGTAGTTGAAAACAAAAGGGAAGCATGTACTAGAAACCAGTGTCGTCAGCCTCTGTTAGCCTCCTGTAAAGCCTGAAGCACTTCAGGAGAAGACTGAATTCTAGCATTCAATAGCAAGTACATGACTACCAACATAAATAAATTCTGAAGCTCCCTTGTACACTGTTGGCAGTGTGAAATGCTGCAGCTCTTTTTTTTTTTTTTTTTTTTTTTTTTATGAGGTGCCATTTACATTTAGTCAACACCGGCACATACTTTAGCAGCTGTGTAATTTTTTCCATTCTTTAGTTATCAAACCACACACTTCTACTCCTTGCTTTTCACATATCCAGCACCTTTATGATTGGGCTGCATTTTTCATTTTCATATTACAGACCAGATGAATGAACAGATCATCCAAGTTAATTTAACAAAATATATCTCAAGCCAAATATTATTGATCACAGTTAAATAGGATCTAATTCAGCTTGTCTTGTCTGCATTTTCTTAGTAGTGAAGTTCCATACAGGATTTGTCCAGCTTACTAGTTTAATGCAGATTTGAGCTGTATTACTGCTCTGCATTGAATGAGTTTGAATGAGTTTTGTTTTGGTGACAAGATGTCATCTTTACTCAATTTTTTTTAATACTTATTTCAAAAAGTGAATGGTTTAGAAGTTGAATAGCAACTTGTTGAATAGCAATAGTTGAAGTTCTAGCATGTCTATGTTGAAGTACCATTACAATGAATATAGGTTAAGGGTTCTTGAAGTGAGTGTACTTTGAAAATTTTTTTTTTTACTTTGACTCCAGAGGTACTATCAGCTGTAATAATAATTCCTAATTTCAAATGAGTAACGTGTAGGAAAAAGAAATTTCTCTAAAATTGCAACAGCTTTGCTTTTCTAGATTTCTGCATCCTGTGGTGGTCTAGTAAGAAAATTTGGATTTTGATTAATATCCTAGCACACTTCTGACGAGTCTGATTTAGGACACCAAGAGCAGTAGTTAAGCACCTCATTCCAGTGGGAAATCAGTGGGAACTGAGCACTAATGTGTCTTCAAAATCCATTCTGTATTATAAATGGCAGATCCCACCAACCCTGCAAAGGGCAGAATCAGCAAAAATAACATGTGAAACGCTGACAAGAAAGGCAATCCATTTAGTTAATTAAAATAATAATAATAATTTWAAAAAATCACTCTGAATCAACTGATATTTGTGGTTGCTAGTCAAGTCTAGTATCTGATTTGCTAAACCATGCAGAATCTATCCCTCCAAACTATGTGTTAACTAGCGCAGTACGAGTGAGTCTTAGTTCATTCGTGTGAGCCACAGCCTGCTGCTGGGAACTTCCCAAGTGAAAACGTGATATGGAGCATGGTGGTTTGTGGTGACCAAGAGGTGAGGTTAGATACAATGTGAATATCACTGTGCTCTCTGCCAGGGTTTCTACAGTAACTCATAACCAGGATGTGATTTGGTCTTCGGATTTTGCATCTTGGCTAAGGGAATATGTTTGTATTTTCCAAACTGACTAGGTAAGCAGCTTGATCAGCAAATTGCATATGTTGTGAAATGATTTGGGTAAATAAATGACTTGATGCTGAAGGGTGCTGAGTTACCCCAATAACACATATTGCAAAGAGTTGTGTGCAGTTACTGCTTTTTAGAGTCAGTGCCAAAGTGTGCAGCAGATGCCTTGAGGTGTGTATTATTCATTAYTGCCATTGTTGTATTTAGTTTTTTTTTAATAGACCACCATGGGTCTCTGTTTGCCAAGCTTTTCTACTCTGGACACATTTCCTTTTATGCTTCCGTTCTCAAGGCTTCCATGTTCCACATCTGGTGTATAGCAAAAGTCAGGAATGAAGAAGAATAGGATTGCATAACTTCACTTTTAACATACTTTCCATGAAAAAGAGAGGTTTCTCACTTTTTATTTGGAAGAAACACTACCTTATTCTTTAGTGTTGGCAGCTACYGCCACTTCCATTTGCCAGCATTGCACTGTAAAATGTCATAGATTTTATATATGATATATTAGGTTATCTGGAATAAGTATGAAGTAAGAGAGAATACGTAGGAAGCCATTTAAGGTCACTATATACTGTTTTCATTTGTGGTGTAGTTGGATTGTCTGTCTCATGGTGCTGCAGCATTGAACTTTCACACATATTGCAAGTCTCTTTTTCTTGTTCTTTCTGTATCTTTTAGTGGTTGATAAATCAGTCTCTTCAGACAAACAAAAGGGAGACAAAGGATTCACTAATTTAGTGTTTTCCCATAATGTGGCAATTACTTGCCAAAGCTATCATGGATATTTTAGCACTCTTGAGCTTTGTTTATATGCCATAGCAACATGCCACAGGGAGCACTGGGACACTGCAGAAGAACCACTGTTTTGCTCATTTATGTCATCATCTGTGTGTCTGTTGCACCATTAGTTGTATAAAATGTGGGTTTGAATCTTGAAGCTGTAAGAGTGTTTGTTTTTAAGCACATGTAACCACCAGTCAATGTAGTTGTACTTTTATTCTCTTCTTGACTCTAACATTGCATGTGATAGATGCATGGTATTATTGCCTATCAGCTTTGCTCTTGCTGTGATTTATAGAAAAACTCCAAGTATTTCTCTGGATTCCTGTTATATTATCTTGCTTGCATCCCTTCTGTACCCCACCCTTCATTTTCAGTCTTGAATCCATCAATTCTGTCTTTATATGTGTTGCGCTGTTTATTTTTGTATGGCTAGGCAATCAATGTGCGGAATATTGGATTATTATAGTTACGGCTGGCCGTAAGTTCAGAGGTGCAGCCGGCAGAGCATCAAGTATGCATCTTCATACTGATACTTCACATTTTGCTGGATTGTAAACGTTTGGGATGGAGGTAGTCCCTGCAGTTTAAAAAGTACAGTGTGTGCYGCCTGGATGTAGTCATCTTGTAGTAGGGTAGATGCTGCCCTCTCCGCTGTATGAACCTGATAGTGGATTTGCATATAGAGGGGGGAGAGTAGATTATATCGGGTAAAGGACAGGGTCTCCTATATGTATGCCCCTATCTGTACATGGGAATTTGAGAAGCTCATGCTAGGAGGATGAACCGTTGTTACCCTTGCTAGTAAGAGCCACAGGTTTGGTACCACATACTGGCTCTACGTAGAACTTGTCAATATTAAGGAAAGGTATCTTCTCAAGTAGTAAATATAACAATAGAGTACGAGCAGCTGAGTGAATGACTGCAAAGACAGTGGTTTTAGTTATTGCGTGATGACTGTTGACATATGTTAAAGGCATATTTGTAGATGTGCAAGTGAGACATTCTGCAAAAACTTACATTTCTTAATACTTATAAAAAGCCTGACAACATATATGTCGTTTCTTTAAATAAAATCCATAAGGCTAGATCCAGTTTGATTCATCAGAGGGTCTGTTTTTCCTCTTAATTATTGTGAAAATCTCCTATGTCTGTAGTCAGGAAACCAAGTTCCTGTACCTCTTGATTCCTTCAGGAATTTAGTGAGTATGCTCTTTTCTTCCTCCAGAGAATCATCTAGTATGAGTTGGGAAATTGCCAAGGTCTCCTTGTCTGACGAAGGCTTTTACGAATGTATGGCAAGTAGCAGTGCAGGAACTGGACGTGCACAGACGTTTCTGGATGTATCAGGTGGGTAGTAGTCCATCCTTTGACGCTGAAGCGTGGTAATATGTTGTGCTGGAACATTTAACAGAGAGCAATGGCACTTGAGGCCAATAAAATACATTTCCAGTTCTAAGTATATTTTTAATTAATGTGTTTTTTCTCACCCACGTACGCAAGGGTGCTGATGTTTATTCAGCACACCTGTTTTAAATATTAACATTGGACTTGTTTTAATTAGTTCCCACTATCAGTTGGACTTGCAAATAGATATGGCCTATAGAAGCAGAAATTGAAGTCTCAGATTTCAATTGTCCTCATTTTTATTTCAAGCTGTAGCAATTATATGTTTACTTGATTGTATTATCTCATAGACGAGGAATTACAAAAGCTGCATTCAAAAATTTTCTGCTTTTTTTTAAACAAGATTCAGTAAATTGTTGGAAATCTTTTCTCATCTATTACCTTGAATTTTTAAAAAGTGAATAACTGGGATGAAGGAAGTAAAATTAAATGAGGAATAAGTTGGGCTAATCACAAAGATAATTTTGAATAAACAGTAGTATTTGGTTGCTAGCCCCAAAAAGGCTAGCAATCATTATCTGTCCAATAGATAATTTTAATCAGTCTTTTGTTTTATTTAATTTAAAATGTTCCTAACTTCATAAAAATCTCAATTTAAAGGACAACTAGTTATAAATCTGGTCATCCATTTAGGATGAGTTGGTGTGCCTTACATGTTAAAGCAGTTTCAAAGCATAAAGCACTGATATTACACTTGCTGAGGGAGAGGGAATTTTCCTATGTAAGTTAATGATCTGTTCGGATTTGGGGCACTAAATGATTGACCCCTTAATTATTACTAAAAGTTAGTTGTGGTAAGAGACAATCCTTCCTGAAAAGTGAATAGCGTCATCCTGGTCAAGCTTTGGACATAAAAATTTGGAGTGGGAGAAAGGGAGACAGCATAGCTGGTCTTCTGTGAAGGCAAAGGTAAAGCTACGCTGCTGCTTGTGTACATGTCAGTCTGACCGCTGGGACACGTGGACGTTGGTTACTGCCTGCAGATCATGATGTTGAGAGTTTCAATTGCAGATCAGCTGGAAGTGTTTCCCAAAGTAAAACAACAGGCTTTACTTCACAAAGTTAATCCTTTTACTCTTTCAGAGGAATTTAGTTTAAGTAACTGTAAACCAAGATGAGCCCCAAACACAGATGGAGAAAACATAAAAACAGGCATGGTCTTGAACTGCTTCAGCAGACAGCAGAGGTCTTCTGCAGGAAGGTGACCTGCAGGAAAAATTAAGAAGAAAAGCTTATTTATGCATGTGGGTGGGTGGATGAAAACCCTGTCCATACTATAGCAAATTTTGTCACTTAATTTTTCACAGTTGCAATGCTGTCTGAGGGAAAGGAAAAATAATTTCTATTTTGAAACAAAAATCCATTCCGTATAGCCTTCTGTTTGTGTTGATCAGACATGCAGAAGTGTAAGCTATTGCTCTTGACTCGGGAAAACACTGGAGCTGAGTCAGTTAACAGTGGCAGTGAGGGTAGTAGAGCTCAGAACAACAGTTTGAATTCAGCCTCAGGGTTTCATATAACTGCTTGAAATCAAAGTTGTCTTGTCTTTTATGTCCTGTAGTAGCTAATTCAGGTTAGTTAACCTGGATTACGAATCACAGAATCACAAAACAATTTAGGGTGCAGGGACCTTTGAAAGTTACCTAGTCCAACTCACAGCTCCAGGCAGAATTAACTTCCAAGCTTGATCACGTTTCTCAGGAGCTTGTCCAATCAAACTCTGAATGTCCCCGAGGACAGAGATTTCACAAGTTCCACGGGCAGCCTTCAGTGCTTAACTACCCCCACTAGGAGAACACTTTGCATCGTGTCTAGTCAGAATTTCCCTTGCTGCATATTATGACCACAGACTCTCATCCCCCTTTTTTTTTTTTTTTTTTTTTTTTTTTTTTTTTTTTTTTTTTTTGTGCCCTGGGAAGACTCTAACTCTGTATTCTCTAAAACAACTCACTCAGTAGCTGAAGAGGGTGACTGTATATCCCTTCACCTTCTCTTTTCTAGGGAAAGATGTTCCTTTCACTGCAGTATCCAAAGAAACCAGTGTGATGTCATTGATTCCATGCAAGGCAAAGTTTGTAGAGAAACAGCCCTCTTACACCAAGTGGTAAATTTGAGGAGAGGAACATCCTTTTAGTCACACGAAGTACTCGAGTAGAATAGAACAGTAACATCAATACTTACCCAAGTCCTAGCTCTAGAGCACTATTTTATATTTTGGCTACAAAAATCCTTCAGGTGGATAGGGTATTCCCATATGCTTATTTCGAACTGTGTTTTGGAGGACAAGAGGCTCTTATATTCTTCCCCAGAAATAGTGGGCATAAAGATTCTTGGTCTGGAAGTTGCAACCATCCTCCTCTTCACAGAGAAAACTGGAAGAGAATCCTAACTCTTTTCTTGTGATATCGGTAGCACTTGAAAGTCAAGAGTGATGAGGGGAAAAATTCCCATATCCTCTCATTTACAGAACACTGAGAGAGCGACTGAGACTGCCTCACTGTGTAAACATGAGCAATTAGTTCTGTTTAGAGCCATGCAGAGCATTAATGTGAGGGAGATGCTTTGAAATCCTTGTGTACAAATACTTGAAAGAAAATTACTTGAAATTTCTTCTTTAAGCAAAGCAAACAATCTTTTCAAGTATTCTTAGTTTGCCCAGCTGACAGACAGTATATCACAGATAATCCATTTTGTCAACTGCTGTGTGAAAGGTATTGGAACTGTGTCAACATTTTCTAGTTTCAGAAAAAGCAAACACTTGAGTTTGACTTTGACTTACTAGTATTAAATCTTTAAAATGTCAAATGGCTTGTTAGCTTGTGCAGGCACCTTAACTGAAGTGTCTGAATACAGGGGATTCAGCTTAGAGTTTGGCTGGGGGATTGCTCTGTGTGCGCACTATTGTGGTAAGAGGCTGGTGTAGTCCAAAAGATGTCATGCCCCACTGGACTGACATTGAAAAGATGGGGATTTTAGTCCTGTACTGGCCTTCGTCTCTCTCTTTTCTAAGTTTCTTTAAGTAACATACTTGGTGATATGCCCATGGAAAGCATTAGAAGATTTGTCATTTCTCCCAAACAACCCAAAACCTCAAGTGCAGGGGAGAAACTCCATTCTCATAAGCAAGTCTAGCTTTTCTTGACTCTCCTCTGCATGTGTTAAAATACACAGTTTTGGTAATAAGGGTGATTGCTGTTAGGAACAGTGTTTACAGGGAAGCAGAGCTGCACACCCAGCATGCGGAGTGTGTGAGTGATTCATTGCTATGCAGAGATCTAGCATAAAGCTTGTGAACCTCATCTGAGACCCCACATGAGACTTAAGTGAGGAGGAGTTATGGCTGGCTCTGAGCTTAGGAGTAACTTTCACCCTTAATAAATACAGACTTTTTTTTTTTATTCCCTGTTATTCTTGCTTTTCTTAGGATAATTGTTTTTTGGTGTGTACTGATGAAGTTTTGGTCTTGCTCTTACAGCTGTCTTATTTCTGCTAAAGCATCCCACTTGGAATATTATTCATTGCAGATCTTTCTTTTTTCAAGAACCAGTCTGGGGAAAAACAAATGGAAAAAAAAAAATGTTTTTAATGCATGAAGTGATACATATTTTCTTTCTCTAACATTTACATGTTGCCTCCTTTATCRGTGATATCTCAGGAAGGATCAGGATGACTGCTCCAATTTTAAGCATCTGTGGTTTCAAAGCTTAATTCCAGTACAAAATTATTGCAGCTGCTTTCTTCCAGGAGTGTGATGGAAGTGTACAGATGAGTAGAGTGGAAAGCAAATAATAACAAATAGTGGAAGTTACAACATAAAATATGTACAGATAGGAAGGAAAAGATAATGACATTACCTAAGATTTGAGTGGAAACTGTTAAGGGATGTTGTAAGYGGCTGCAGCTCCAGCCTAGGAATTCCTCCTGCCTGGCTGCTGGAGCTCAGTACCATGCACCCAGGGGCCTGAGGAGCTCTGTCCCAGACCCATGGACACTGCTGCTGCTTTCCTGTTTCCGCATTCGTCAGTAGTGAAGCTGAGCATGTATCACAGACACACAGAGGACACTGACACAGCCGGCCCCGCAGACTGCCACAGACAAGGTGCTGCCTTCAGCAGCAGCTACATATAGGACTTGCATAAAGTGTGGGAGAGCCAACTCCCCTCCTCCTCCCCGGCTGGTAAGGATGGAAGCTCACTAGCGAGAGCACATATGCACCGCTCCCTAGAGCCACGTGCGCATTTGCAGATCCCTTGAGTATTGGCATGGCCCCTCTGTCCTCCTGATAACCCTGCCCAGATCCTGGGCCCTCTTACCTGCTTCTTGCCAGCTGTTCCAGCTTGAAGTTTGCTAACAAACTGCACACAGCTCCCTACGCACACCTGGTTTGGGGAAGGTACAGATTTGCCTGAGATCCTCACCTGCTCCGGTAGCTGGTACTCRGACCCCAGTCCCTCCAGCAGCTGATGCCACAGGCCCGGGGTGCCTACACCCCTGGTCTGACTCCAGTAGCTGGCACCCAGTCTGCTCACACTGGTCCCCCCAGTAGCTGGCACTTAGTCCTTGCAGGACACGCACAGAAGGGATAGGGAGCGAGATTGCACAGAGAGAGTGTTTAAAAAAAGGTTTAATAAGAAGACAGGACAGACTGTGGTGATCAGGTGCAGGGCYCAGTCAGACAAGAGTACTGACTGGTGATGTTTTACATACAACAGGCCCCTTTTATGCCCCTTTCCGCCTACTCCCCCCTTTGCTCCTCCTTGATTCACTTCCCCTGCACATTCCTTTACCAGTTTGCATAGTTTGACAGCTTCTGCACCCCCCCGCCATATCTGGGACCCCCAGGTTTGTGTCCTTATCAGTTGCAAAGTTCAGGTTGGCTCCTCTTTGAAATGAYGCTGGTAGCTTCTTGATAGCCCATCGATTAGCATGATGAAGTTTGTTTCTTGTYGCTGTCTCTGCTATTGTTCGTCTGTCAGGTCTGTGTCTGTATACTGTGTTTATTACCTTCCCTTTTCCTTATCCCATTTGACAAGGTCCTCGATCAGATAAACTTAAGGGAACAGATGCTCTCTCCTTCCATGTTCCCTTATAGAAACTGTCACGGAAAGAACTTAATAATGATGTGTAGAGCAGCTGTTGACTTGGTTTCATTGTTGCTATTAGAAGAGCTTGCTAGTAACATGTTTTTTTTCATATACAAGCCTGTAAAAGTCTAGTGGGTAGCTCAGGTTCCACCATGTGTGGTCACACCTCAGTCAGAGGTCAGACCCCGACACCTGGTGGTGGTCCTGTCTCTTCCTTCTGTTGCTGTGGTGCTCTGATCTCTTGTTGGCTTTCCCCAGTGCAAGGTGAGCTCAAAGAACACAGTGCTACATCCTCTCTCGTACATGATGTGATCTTTCATCCTACGTGATACAATAGTTTTGACCTAAATCAGGTGTGTTCTTGTGATGTAAGCTCCTGTCAAGTAGCTTAGCATCAGGGAATGAGGATGCTGCCCTGGGTTCTGTTTCGTGGCTTCAGCAATGTGAAATGAAACTAAATGTTAAACCAATATTACTTTTTTTTTTTTTTTTACACTGTAGTTTACTTGAAGTTGTTTATCAAGAATCCACAAATGAAGCAAAGGTTCCCAAATCTTTTTCTCTTATAATTTTGTTCTCTATTCTGTTCTTTTTATGCAGAGCCTCCACCCATGATTCAGGTTCCTAATAACGTCACGGTTGTCCCTGGTGAAGGAGCCATCTTGACCTGCCTAATTTTAAGCACAGTGCGTTACAATCTCACCTGGCAGAGAAATGGCAGGGATGTGAGGCTTAAGGAGCCCCTGCGAATAAGGATGATGAGCAACCTGTCTTTAGAGGTGAAGACTGTAAAGCTCACGGATGCTGGCAAGTACAACTGCATCGCTTCTAATGAAGGTGGATCTACCACAGCATCAGTCTTTCTTACAGTGCAAGGTAACAAGGAAACTGCATGTTAAACTTATTCTGTCATGGCTTATATTTTCTTTATCTTGTGAGCTGTCTCTCTTAGTAACTTTTGTATTTTATTTATGCCTGTTGATAAAACTGCTTGGAGACTGACAGAACATTATGTAGTTCTTCCCTGTTTTAAAATGGCAATGGGAGTCACCAAACAGCACTAGTGGTCATTTTGTGAGACTGCCTTGTGCTGTGTGTCTCTCTGAGCCGTGGTTTGATCCTCTACCTATTAACTCTTAACTTCTCCTCCAATATAACTGCTCTACAAGTGAATGGAGCCTGAGGTAGTTTTGTTTTTAGTGTCTCCTAAAGAATAGAGCACAGAAAGAGCTACACCACACACATGCACACACCATTCCCCAATATTTGTAGCCAACCTCTACTTTGAGAAAATTTACAGGCTGGCTATGTGGATTTTTTTTTTTATTTTTATTTTTTTCTTTCAGTGAAACTATAACTATAGTTATAGATGTGTAACTAAATTGGTAAAAGTTTCTGTGTTCATCTGGATTATTTTGTCTCTAACAGAATAGTACTTCTAAGTTTTTCTGTGTATTATGTTATTGTATCTGTTCTATAGTGCCAGTCAATACATGCTAAGAACTAATCATGATTTTATGAAGGGCTAGATTTTATGAAGGCAAGGACTTCAAAACTATGTCAGAACTGAAAAAGACAGCATGGGTGTGACCAAACAAGGTCTAGATCTATGCTGTTGCTTCATACCAGGAACAAGTTTAAAAAAGAAATGTATGAATGGAGTAATTTGTCTTGGAGCGAATCCTTTTAAAATTTGAAAGTTCCACAGGTTTCYCTCTGTTTGCCTTTGTCATGTGGAGGTTTGAACCTTTGGTTCCTAACTGCCCGTCTGTGGGTAAGAAGAGACAGAACTCAAAATGTTTTAGAAGGAAAACTATTCTGTCTACTTGTAGGTGTCTCCGACAGGATTTCTGCTTGCTGATGATACTGGGTCATACTCTGTGCAGAGTGGGTAGCTTCATTAACTTTGCTGCTGTAATTCTAGTACTTCATTAACTGATGGAAAACTTAAAATTATGGAAAAAAAGAAAAATTCAATGGAATTGGCTGGCTTAAGGTGCTCCAAAACAGAAAGGTCAGAAATGGAGTTGTAACACTTACTAATGGGATGTAGTTTTTCTTATAGGAAGAGCATATTGGTTTACAAAGGTGAAATAAGTAGGTATGCAATCAATTATGTAGGACTTATTACAAAATACAGCAGAATTAAGTGTTTCTTCATTGATCTGTTTGAATTACCCTTAGATGGCTACAGCAAAGTTATAACTGTTAAATTTCTAGCAAGGCTGAAGGAAAAAAAAGCTGTGAAAAAACATCAACCCCCGTACGTTTGGAAAACTTAGTTTTAAATGCTACAGGATTTTTCCATCAAGACACTCATTCAAGCATGTCAAAGGCAGCAAGAGAAGCACCCTCCTCCCTTGTTCATCTCTTCCCGGGATTTAGATTTTCCTCCCTAATGTCTGTAGACCAGCTGGGAGCTTTAACACAATGACCAAATTTCTTCTGGCAGTTTTTTATAGTAAAGCTAAAGAAGTTTGCTGCTGCCACAGCAGAATATTGAGTTTCAAATCACTTATATATGTAGAATGATTATATCAAATAGTTGGGAATTACGTTTTGGCTGGTACTGGTATTGCTAACAGYTTTAAAACATGTCTGAGATAACCCTCTTGGACAGTTTAGACAGGCTTAGTTGAGAGTCTGAGTTGTTTTTTCTTTTATTTCTGATGAAAGATGCTTAGAACAAAATAAATATGTAGGATACACTGAGCTGCAGCTGAATTCAGATTTCTTCAGTAGCGTCTGCCTCTTTTTCTTTGGAAAAAGTAATCTACTGCCAACATTTCAGATGGCTATATGCAGAAGCTGAATGGTATCAGGATGGTAGTATGCACTATTATTTCTGATCATTTTAGTTTGCTTGGACAAAATGATTTCTATCAGATTTCTGATAGAATTTGGTGTGTGATTGTCATGCACAACCCGTAGTGCTTGTTAGGGTCTAGAATAGTATTCAAAAGAACAGTTTATATTTGGCAGCAAAAGAGTAAAGTATTTGGCTATATGTAAGAAGCAAAAGCTTTATAGGGTCGTCATTATTAACATTCTGAAGAAGGAAATTTGAAGTCTTGTTAATAGATTGAGATGGGTTCATGCTTTGTGTAGTTGTAAGTAATTCAGAATGTCAAATTAAATTCATATTGAAGCCCTTTATTATTGTTGGGACAGTTCCATATAGATCTCTGAATTTGGGATCATAAGAGAATTAAACACTGCTTTCATCCCCATTTTCTTTCTGGAGTGGGAGTTAAGGCAGAGAACAAATGTTGGTAGCTCTAAAAATAACCCAGCGTCTGCTTTACATGCTTAAGTGGATTGTAGTAAACCCTTGTTTTGAAAGCTTTCAGTTTGATGCTGCTGTTTCTGAAAAAGAACATTCATCTGATTTTTGTGCCAGCAGCTGTACAAATACAGACTGAAATCTTGAATGAGAGTTTACTCTTTTCCCTCAGTTGCGTGTTCTGTATTAAGAACATAGCATACTAAGTCACTAATTGTCCCACACTAATACAGAGCACAGCTAGATGAAGATCCCGTTTAAACCTTGTACCTGTTGGTGGAGTGGCAGTATACTGCTTAAAGCAGTCTGAAAGGTCACTGAATGCAGTTTTATAAATTTCAAGGAGTATAAGCTCTCGAGCCTTCTAGGACTGTATTGGTGCTTACTGAGTGCTATGACTAACTTTTAAAGTACAGGCTCATCTTTGGACCTTGTTAAATAGTATGGATAGTGTGAATTGCTCAAGTCCTCCCGACAGATTGGTGTTATATGGAAACATAAATGAATTTGTAAGGGCAGTTGCTACTTTTTCAGATGCTTCATATATGTATCAGAAGCCTGGAGGAGCATATTGCAGCCGTGTGAGGCTAGAGATTGGCCAGGAGTGTGAAACTTGATGATCCTATAAACTTTTCAGTGATGTATTTCTCACTGACGAGGGAAATTCCATGAGCATGTAAACTTTTTTTCTTCCAGTTTGTTACAGTCTTGTAGGCAAAATCTGAGTTTGCTATACGCATATTTATCAGGTTGAATTAATATGGAGCATTTTGGTAGCTTGATGTTTTGTTCCTGATGTTTTCATACACATAAGTAATATTGATTTGGGAGGGGAATTTAGGCTTTTTTTTTTTTTCAACTGAAACAGTGTGCATGCTGAAGAGATTGATTTGTGGTGGTTATCTTGTTTCCTTACCCCTCCAAGAATTCCAAATACACAATTAAAACTCAGATCCCTGAAATTTGCGTGATGCTAAATGTGATTTTATGGTAGTCTTGGCTTTGCATGTTTTCTGGCGTGAGTAAGTAAGAGTAGACAATGAAGCACTTCTTTTAATGATTGCAACTGTCTTTTGCCTCTACAACACAGCTGTATAGCATGCAGAAACTTTTACAGCTTTTGCTTGTGTTTACGTTGGTGATTAGTAGAGATGTTTGAGTTTAGTAATCTCAGCACATGATGAATTCCAGCAGTAGATGAACAAGAAGTGAGGCAACACTGAATGTTTGTCTTCTTGGGAGCCATGTAAGGTAACAAAGTGCCAGCTGCTGTGCATTGAGCTCACTGATGAACAGCATGCAGGTCAGCGTACTATTCTGATGTATTTCTCTATCTGAATGTACAGGTAGAATAAAGTCATACAATCATACATGCTGTAGTTACTGTTCTGTCCATAGCATGGTGGGTTTCCTTTACCTGCTTATTTGCTGAACATTTAAAAATGTTTAAATGCCAGTCTGGTATCACCATCACAAATGAAAGGCATTTTTAGCATCTGCTTACAAGTAGCACTGTTAAATAATTCAGAGTGATCTGTGCTAGAAGCACCTAAGCTGCACCTGCAAGAAATAAGCATACATATTATGTGTTCCACCTGCCCACATAAGAAATAAAGTGTATGTTTGACTTTGGGCATTGAAGAATTGGCATTGCTGTAATAACAGTCTGTTAAGTGATCTTTTGTCAGGCCAACACGTGACAAGAGTACTGTCCTACTGTATAAACGGAGTCAACTACATTAGATGTGTAGCGGGGGAAAGCAGGACCTATTAGCCTGACAAGATGCAAGTGTGCTGTCTACTGTAGGGAATGGATGTGGACACTTACCAGCCAACTAATAGCTTGAAATCCAGGTTGAAAAAAGAAATTGCCCAGGAGACAACGTATGTGACTTGGCTCACCCAAAGCAATGGTAATACTCAGGTGCATCCCAGACAAGGAGCAGAAACCAGAACTGAATGAACACAATAGGACTCTCAGCATGAGTGTGCTTATGTCTGGAATAATTCCAGAAAAGAGAGTGCCTAGATGGACAAAAGGTAAATTACCTCCTTGGCATAACCCAGTGCTCTGTTCCCTGAATTTCCTCTGCTCTTTTCTCTGAAAAGAGATAAATGTCTTAATACATTCACTTAGATACATGGATACACACTGTAATAATGGGCAAGGAGAAATTTGTTATACTGTACTGAGTTCTTTAAACACGGAGAAAACAAGAAAGGGAATAGAATTAAAGTATTGCTGCTTTACTTGCTATTTCAAATTTAGAAAGTTAATTAAATGCAAGGTGTCTGTCCTAAAGAATGAAAAGCAGTTTAGTGCCTTCTGTGCTTCTTTCTAGGCTGTTACTTGGAACTGTCTGAGAAGATGAGTTGATCTTTTTTCCAGGCTGTATATTTTGAAGTTACTACCTCAAATCTGATATCACTGTTAGAGCAGGAAGTAAAACAGTTGAACTCTCAGCAATATTCTCTGATGTAAAAGTCAGTATTCTTTGAAGGAAAGAGAGCTGAATCAGTATGTATGGGTCTGCTAGGTGCTAATTATCATTCACAGCAGGCTCAATGATAGTCATTAAGCTGTTTTTCAGAAACTAGCCTCTTGCACAGGAAATGCAGGTTAGCAGAGGGTCAGGAATTGTCTGAGCAGCCTCTCTGGAGTTCTCTGCCACTCGAGAAAATTAGAGTATCCCCAAGTTCATTTGTCTTCTCCACACAGCTTGCTGTTCACAAGAGGTTCTTTTCTACATTTGATGAAAGGGAACTGATGGGGAAAAAATGGTTTGCGTTATTAGACTAGTCAGTCTTATGGCCTGATTTCATGAGTTGCCTGAATTTATTGTTTGGAAGGTTTCTTTTGATAATATTCCCTGGGTGAGATCCTCTACAGATCAGTACAAAAACAGGACAAACAAAGCTCTCTCATCCAGCTAGAAACATCTTTACATTTTCTGTGTCTTTCAGGTAACTTGTCACAAATTCAACAAAAGTGATGATTAAGCTTTTATAATTTTTTATAGTATTCAGATTATGTGTCGTAGGAAGAGTTCTTACTCCAAAGAATTTAAGTCCTAACTTCATGAAAGATAAAATTTAGGGTATTAAATAAAACAGGAAATTACTGTCATGCATCTTAATTTCTGTCATTTGATTTCTTGCTCTTGCTTATTATTTTCTTGCTGCTTTCTCACAGAAAATGTAGGCCTTAAGAAGGATTTCTAAGAGGAGTTTTGGAGGAGTGGAACCATAACATGTTTAGAAATCAGTACTTCTAGATGTCTTCTGACCTACCCAAACCTCTGGTTCAAGGCGATATACCATGCGGATCTCTTGGAAACTAGCTTCTTGCAGGATATTTGATCTCTGTTACTGCAACAGTTAATAAAAAGTTAATAAAAAGGAAATCATTAATTAAGCTATTAAGTATTGTACTTGTAGCTGTAAGAAAGGTGTTGGATTGGCGACCCTTCCAGGAGGGCTGTGTGCAGTCCTTGGTAATGCATAGGAGCATAAACAAGTTCAACTTACATTTCAATAAAGTGAACTGTCTCTCTATCACGTGAAGATGGGGACACATCCCCTGAGAAAAACCATGTTCCAGAGGTCAAAGTCCCCTATTTCACTTTCTGTAAAGCACTGGTTTTCCAAGATGATACTACTTTATCTGCAGCATGTCAGTGCTGCTCTGCTGGAGCAGGAAGCCTGACTTTTTCATCTGTAAAGGTGTTCACCAAGTGATTTTTCCTGAGTCTACCAACTTCTAGGGCTGAGTACAAACCCAGGACAGGGAGATGAGGAGGAAGGAACCCATTTCCTTTCCTTCTGTAGGTCTTTCTCCTGCAGGGAGGCCATTGTAAAGGCCAGGCATGTGGTGTGTATGGTGTCAGATGCTTTTTTTATAGCCTCTTGTTCACAGCTGGTGAATACTTATCATGTGCTTAACTCTTTCTGATAGAGTCTGCATATGGTCAGTGAATGCCAAGTTACAAGGAAGTGCGGGGAGGTTATGAAAAACAACTTTGGTGAGAAGACTCTCTGACTGTAGCGCGTATCTGCATGTCTTTTGGAAAGTAGTTCTTTTGGCTGCAGAAAGAAAATGGGTGATTCTTCCCCTGTTGTCTTTCACAGCACGCTTTCTTAGTGCTGGGGTGGATGCTGCATAGTATATCACAGCAGATCAACTTGCTCTATCCTGCGGTAGCAGAGTGTGCTGTTGGCATTGGTGAAATTGCAGCTTGTGAATGCTCCCTGGCTGAACAACAAGAAGATGCCAATAACGCTCCCCCTCTCACCCTATAGAAGTTAAATTTGTGCTTGGAAGCTTCGTGAAGAGACAGAAGCAACCGTGAATGCTACTGCTGTGTATCTCTTACCTGAGCTAATGCATAAGCAGTTATGGAAGCAGATGTTTCCGTGGTTTGTTGTGCAGCGTCGCCTTTGCAGGGTGCCAGGGCAAGGGATGATGCAGGACGGCACACCCTGTGCTTCCGCATGGTCGAGGGTGGATTGGGAAGGAGACCAGTGGGAACTTGGCAGCTAAGTGAGACGGCTGGCAAGTGAGTGAAGCAAGATAATAACATCCAAAGACAATATTCCTTTTTAATTAGGTTCACTTGGTTGATGCCAAAAGTACAGATGAATGTGACTGGCTGATTAATGCTGAAGGCTACTTTTTGTTTATCCCTATTGAATGTTTTGATCTTTATTTATGCTGTAAGAAATTTATTCTCAGCTTGCTATTCAAACAGGAGCCTTTGTGAGTTTTTCTGTTTATGTGCAATTTTTATTCTACACTTCTTTCATTTGGCTTGTGAACAAAAGTATAAAATTGAATTGAATGTTAATTCCAATGCATATTGCTAAAACGTGATTTAAACTTAATAGAAATCAGGTGAATGGAGAGGATTCCTTTTGCAAATGCAGTGACAGGTTATGTGTATTTGTGTTATTTCATAACATAGGATATAATGTGAATTCTGTGCCTGATCTGACATCAAAGTGGAAATCTCCGCCCTGGGAGGAATTCTTCAGTATCTGCATAACCCCAGTCTTCTGTCTCACTTACTGACATATGTTAATAGCTATCATAATAGTAGAGTTGGATATTTTTCCCCCCCTGCGCCTTCCCACTATGCACTCTTGACACTAACATAATGTAGGTTTTTAGACAGTTTGAGATCAAAGCCATTGACTTCCATTTATAGGTTTCCACATGGGAAAACTAAGGCATATCCATAAAACTCACAGTAACACAAGAATTCGTAGACATCACTGTGGTCACGCAGGACTTCAGTCTGAAGAGAATTAATTTTTCACACCATCACTACAGTTCCTGTATTACTAAAAGCAGGGCTTTGTGATAAGCATCTGCTCTTGCAGTATTTTGGTAGTTAGAAGCCCAAGTAGGTCAATTCAGACCCTTTTAATTGATGCTAACAAGAATGGGTTGTAACTATAGAGAACTGCTAGACTGGACACAGGGATGGGGCTCCATATATTCTCTGCCAGTATCTGTGTGTATGTAGGAGGGTCTGGATGTTTACTGTAAGGTCTTGAGGAAGTGAAATTATACAAAAATCAAACCCTTGTAAAAAATTGCAACAAGCATGTGCAAACTGCTGCAGTGGTTGCATTCTTACATGGTGTTTTTTTGGTCTAGATACATTTAAATAGTTCTTATTTAGCCTTGTTAATGCATTACTTGTCAGGTGAATAGGTTGAATCATTCAGTTTTCCAAAAATGCCCTTAGTGTAAAAGGCAAGAAGTAATCTTGAGGGTACTGCACAAAAATACTGATACTTTACAAGTAATGGTTCAGTCAACTATCATCTGCAGGGTGGCTTTCAGGGAAAAGTTTCTGTTAAAAAAGAAAAAAAAGCATGCAGAAAGTAGTGAAAAAACATTGGCAATAAGACTTTTTTACTAATAAAGGGTGATAAGGTTTTTTTATGTTGTATGAAATAAAAATTTGGTATTTGCTGTCCCTTTTTCATGCTAAGTTTAACTGCTTCAGATGATTTTCATGAATATTAGGGCCAAGGATGTTTACAAGTGTGAGTGCTTCAGACCCCGAAATCTTCACACCAACCTTCTTTCTCTTCAGAAGCTTTACGCGTGATCTATGTTGTTTAAAAGGTTTTATTCTACAGCCTTGAATGGGATTGGCACTGTAAGGAGCTTGTGCTCCTCCTGCCCACGCACAAATCTTCTCCCCTATGATACAAAGAACAAAGCAAAAGAAATCAAACTGATCTGTCATACAGGAATGGCCATTCTGCGTGCCTGCCTGTTTGCTGGCCTTTGAGCAAGAAAACAAGATGGCTAATTAGTGGCAAATGTGGCCTCACTGATACTCAAGTTACCAGCTAGAATTACAGCTGTGTACATTGACTTTTTTCAATTAATTTCATTGATGATATGTCAAATGCAAATATTTCTTCCACCTTTTTCTGCTCACCTGATAATATCATTGTGTGAAAATAACTGCACGGGCAATGGTGTGTTGCTAAAGCACGATGTGTAATTGCCATCTGAGACAAACAGTTTCCTAATATCAACATGAGAGGAGACCTTCCTGAAGACCAGAGCATGCAGAATATCTCCCAGTGTCTCTTGGCAGGATTTAAAACAAAATAAAAATAGCTGAGAAAGCTCTGCACATCATGAATCACTTGAGGACAGTTCTGTAACTTGCATCCATTTCTTGCCTCTCCCTGCCCCCTTGTATCTGGATTTAATCCTAGTACTTCTGGAACTATGGCTCTGCCTTCCTCTGGTGCCTTTCCTCTCGTAGCTCAGAGGTTTCAGAGCCATTATGAAACACGGGAGGGACTTTTCAGGACCCTGCAGCTTTTTATTAAATCTACTCTACAAGTGAAAAACTAATGAACTTGGGGAAGGTTAATGGACATAAATTTAAGAAAGGAAATGGTAAGGCATTATATGCATCTGTGTTTACAGCTTTGCAACTGTGTGCAAATTAGTTGCTGTTTATTATTTAATTTATTCCTTGTCTTTGGCAGTATAGCTGTGTGGTTTTGCATACACTTTTATTTACAGATCTCAGAATCCTTTACAAGCTTACATGTCTAGTTAATGATTGAAAACAGAGTCATCAGGTCCTGGCAATAGTAATTCTGCTCCCCAGAGCACCAGGTGCCATACTGCATCAAAAAGCCTTCCTYGAAACAGCAGTTACGTTTCTCTTTGGAAGAGGGATTTTATGTGCTTGATAGGGGTGTGCAGATAAGTTTGCATGAAACACTAACGTGAATTATTCATGAAACTCAAACACAAAACATAGTGCAAATATTTTAAATAAAAGTGTACTAAAAAAGTTAAAGTTATGTCCATGACTTGCAGGCTGATGTTACTACTAGCTATATTTCAAAACTGCTTATATTTTTCTTGGGAACCTTGCTCTCCTATTCAGCAAGATGTATTACAGGACTAATCATTCTATAAGTAACTGTGATTACGGCAGACAGTAAAATGTCTGATATCCATGGGACAGTTACGTACTGTTATGTATTCCCCTGCCTTGCGGCTGTAATGGGATGTAATTAGTCCATATTATTAAGTGAAGTTGGACCTGCAGAGGCACAGATGCCTTGTTAAAGTCAGCAGTGTGACTTGATGGATAATATCTATAGACTTGTCAGCCTGTATTTCCCAAACCTATGCTACTCTTGATAAACCCTTCCATGTAAAAGGTGGAGAGATCTCCTGCTGTTCCTATCTGTGCTCTTCATTTGATGTTTGAGCATTTGAAAACCATTTAATTTCTCGTTATCTCAGGTTTTCTATCAGTCACTAATCCCCTCTCATTAAGTCTGCTGAGATCACGGGGGGGGGGAGATCGTTTTCTAAGTTCTGTGTTGTAATGCCATTTGCTTAAAAAGCTGCCAACTAAAACCCACAGTGTTTCTGCCCTGCAAGGAGGCAGAACCTGCCTCCCTTCTGTCCTAGAAGCAGCACAATCTTCCACAGGGAGATTCTTCTTCCAGGCCAGAAACACTGGTTTTTAGTTAGCAGCTCTTTAAGCAAATGGTATTACAACACAGAACTTAGAAAATAATCTTCCTCCCCGCAATGATAATGAAACGGGYGTGGTATTAATTCTTCCAGAAAGGCATTTGTAGTAGTACTCTGAATTGTTTCTGTTTGCATTATGACAGACTGAACTAGAAAGATTTATACTGTTCACCTGGAAGTTGTATAGCGTCGTACCTTCATCTTGTTCTTGATGGATTATGCCACACATAAATAGACTGCGTGTACTGGCTCTTAGGCACATTTTTCCTTAGCAGCCATGAAAACATGTCAAATGTCACCTGAGTCTATAGATGGTGTAATTCCCACTGAAGCTAATAAAGAGAGCTATGCAGAGCAGCCCTAGATTCAAGATACCCTGTGTTACATGTATTTAGCCTCTCTTACTCTCCCAAAAGGGAGTGTTAGGCTTAGGCTTTTCGTTCTATGGTTGCTAGTAAAAAGATCAGCTGCAGAGGAATACACGTTAATACAGTGTATGATTAGCARAAGGCAAAGCCCCTAAGATGAAGGTTGATACTACTGATCTAATAGTAGCCAGCTTCATGCCATAACTAAGATGAAGTAGCAGCAGTTAGTATTACAAGTTGCTACTTTTTCATCCATTAGGCGGTGTGGATCTTTTTTTTGCCACTATAAGTAAGACAAAATCATATATACCATAGAAGAAAACGTCAGTTGCTGCAGTGAATTGTTTTGGTGGTCTTTTTTACTGAGGAAATCTGTCTAAGGACGTAAGTGAATGAATTCTATGAAGTTCACCAATGACTTTTCTGGTGAAAATGCAGCTGAAATCCATAACATGTATTGGCATTGTTAACACTGCAGATTCAATTGTCTTCAACGTCATTTTGCTGTTAATTTCTTTCTGTGTGTGTGCGCACATACATCATGACTTTTATTTTCATCATTTGGGTTATATTCTTACCGTTGGCCTGCCAGAAGGCTTGTGCTCATTGGCTTTCATTTTCAGGAGCCTGCACAAATTTGACTCAAATTTGTCAAAATTGTCTCTGTTGCTGCGTTGCTGAGTTTTAAGCGTGCATTAAAAATTCTAACTTAATTATTACATAATTATTGTGTTCAAGTTGAATCCATGTGTAACCACTAATGCTCTCATAGTTTCTATTCAAAATGATGACCTGGCACTACTTACCGTTACTTCAGCCCGACCTTGACGGAGCATGTTGGTGAACTTTGCTTGGTTCTGGCAGCTTTTTGTCAGAATTGGTGCCCACATTTGGGAGCTCCAAATTCTGCATCTCGGAACAAAGCAAACTGTGTAGGCATGTCAATTAATTTGGTCTCTGTACCTTGAATCCTGACTTCCTAACTTTTATAAAGGCATGCATGTTTTATGCTGAGGAATTGGTAGACTGTAGTAGGGGAAGTGAGGAAACGAGTGGGCTCTGAGAAAGGATAGCTAATTCAAGAAATAGAAACTCTTTGAATAACGTTATAAGTAAAAGAGACTTTAAAGAATGTGTTATCACCAAACTGACTATATTTTAGTGCAGTCACTGACCTTACAATGCAATTCATGTGTGTCTGATGGTCGTTATCTGTGTTAAATTGAAGAAGTTATGGGGAAGCATTTGTGTGACCTTTATTAAGACTGTTTTCTCACTATACAGCTGTTTGAAAATGGGACTAAAGTGACTATTATCATCTGCTAAGTGTTTTCTAAATGGATCTTTTTAATTGCTGTTTTCAATTTCTTTTACTTAGAACCACCGAGGGTTGTCATTTCACCTAAGAATCAGACTTTTACAGAAGGCTCTGAAGTGTCTATCAGGTGTTCTGCAACAGGTTATCCAAAGCCAACAGTAGTATGGACACACAACGATATGTTTATTATTGGTTCAAGCAGGTAGGGGTTATAGCTTTCTCTATTTACTTTTATTTTTTTCCTATGTGAGAAAGAAGTTTTGAAGAATGCCAAAATATTCTGACTGTTTCTTCCACAGGAGTCTGTGAGTTTTGGAAATAGTACCTCAACCTTCACTTTTATAACTCTTTAATTTCAATTTCCTCATCTCTAAAATAGAAATACTTTAGTTCTCTTCTTCAGAAGGCTTTTTACAAGATTAATTTAAACGCTTTTCACAAAATGCATTGCTATTCTCTGGTAGATACAATAATACTAATATTGTTGCTTATCATGAGAAAAAATCAGCAATGCCTGTTTATAAACCATCTGCTCATGCTGCTGCTGTCGCTGCTTGGAGTGTGGATGTAACCGTTACTCTCTTTTCTTTAACTAGTCATTTTGGTTGGTCCCCTGTGTGTTCCCAGGTATAGATTGACCCCAGAAGGCACTTTAATCATAAGAAAGGCAATTCCAAAAGATGCAGGAATTTATGGTTGCTTGGCAAGTAACTCAGCTGGGACAGAGACACAGACATCCACCCTTACGTACATAGGTAAGTAAAAGAAACAATGTAGTGAAATTAAAAAAGCAAACTAATACATCATCAGGGAGGAACTGTTAAAATTAGTAGAACCATGCAGAACATACTGATGGAAATTTCAAAAAACTCAGAAAAGATGTTGAACAGCTCACAAATGTCCCTTTTGTTTTCTGTTCAAATCTGAGTAGTATTGTTAGGTGATATTTGGGGCTTAATGTTTCTTCTTATGCCGTTTTTAAGAAAAAAACCACCCTAAACTTGGGTATACCCCACTTTAATAAGTGGGGTAGGCTTGCAAACCTGAGTAGATCTTTGGAGAAGGAATCATGGTTTTGTAAATTCCTGTAGCGTGCTTAGCACTGAGGAGTCCTAGTCCAGATTGTGTACTGTAAACACTACATTATTATATTAATAGCAGACTACTAAAATTCTTGATGACCAACATCTGTCTGGAGCGGGAGAGAGACTCTGAATCTTTTTACTTTCTACATGATCAAACTCTTCCARTTCTTTCCTTAAATTCCCATATATTCTACGTATGGTCCAGGTGCTCTGGACATTCCAGACTCTACTTTTTCCGTTTCCCAGTGTTTGTCTGTCACCTTACATGATTTTTAAGGCTTTCTGACTTTTAATGTAAATATTCYTCCATATAACAAGAGAAAATTAGAGTATTTCATGGTCTATGTCTTAAAAATGGTATATGCTTTGGATGAGGAACTCATTTTTTCTATATTGTTTCTTTTTAGAGGGTCCAACATTGACCATAGTTCAAAGTGAAATTCTGGTTGCTCTTGGAGACACAACTGTTATGGAGTGTAAAACAACCGGAATCCCACATCCCCAAGTTAAATGGTTTAAAGGTGCACTTACTACTTTGTGTTTGGTTTATTCACTTTAGCAGTAATATTTAGAACRATGAACCTGAAGTGACTTCATTTTCTCAAAGATCGAATTCCTTTGCAATGCCTAGGGAATTTGATTTGTTCCTTCCGAATCTCAGAGGTATCTGCTACAGTTTCTTAAGCAGTGAGGCAGGATGTTGGGTATCACAACTGCAGGAGTTTTCGTAGAGTTAAAYGGGAGTCAGAGAATCCCACGTCTCAAGACTGAACATCTATTCTCAGAAAAAGTGGTTGGTGCCTGTGTGTCGTTGTATAAGCCACCTGCCTGCTGATTTTCTGGAAAACCAGTAATCTTGTTTGGCAGATATTGCCAACGGATAGCTTATCTGGTCCAATCTTTCATCTCTGACAGTGGCTGGAGGGAAGCACAAACGCCGTTCTGGTCTGTTTGCAAATAACCTTCCCTCAAAGGAAGCTRCTTCTGAACTCACTGCAGTTAATGGTTGGCTTGTATTTTAAAGCAGGCTTTGATACTCATCCCAAAGAGTACATGTGGGCCAATTCTGAATGTTACACATCAGTATTGTGGCTCCTGCTGAGCTTGAGAGGTAGCAGAGCTGTTTTCTAGGTTTCGTGGAGTTCCCAACTTGGTACAGAGCTGGCAGACGAGTGGCCGCCACATGTAGTCTCTAATTTGGGGAGGAGAAGTACAGCCTGGCACACTGTCCTAATGCTGATCTCTGTCCAAAGCTACTTGGTTTTGCGAAACAAATAAATGAAAAGGGATTGTATCTAATGTAGTAATGAATTTTTCCACTCGGTTGAGTGGAAGCCAGAGTACTCATCTGCTAAATGAATACGGGTATGTTGTGAACTAATCTCAAACTTGGACACTGTTTAGTTGGAATAATTTTGGTAAATACCCTGTTATATTTCAGTTACTTTTTTTCTGTCTGGACTTAGGTGACTTAGAGTTGAGGGCATCAGCATTTCTCATTATTGATACTCATCGGGGTCTTTTGAAGATCCAGGAAACACAAGATCTGGATGCTGGTGACTATACCTGTGTGGCTACCAATGATGCAGGGAGAGCTTCTGGAAAGATAACTCTAGATGTTGGCTGTAAGTAGCTTGCAATCTATACAGTAAATACTCTAATTTCAGTGTGTATCTGGTCAATGGTGCCTTGGTTATCTGAACCTTTCTCACAAATACATATAAKTCTGTGTGTGTGCTGGCTGCTTTTGTAAGGTATTGCTAGAGTTGGGAATCTGTTGTTAGAAGAATAATTGTACATAATGGGACATAAACGTAGGTCGTCAATAGTGTAAGCAGAATGCTAATGTCATGTTGCAACCCCAATTCACTTTCTGTGTACTCTTTCTTTTTTTTTTTTTTTTTTTTTT
>JAYKAV010000034.1:2221925-2248956 GCA_035582835.1 Phoebastria nigripes
CCCCCTTTTTTCTCCTTTCTATTTAAATCATACAGGAAATGTTATAGGAAAAAAATACAGGAAAATCATGTAGGAAATGTTTCTTGCTTTATATTTGTATAGTACCTTGCACAAGGAGACCTTTGACTGAAGCTGCTGCAAGTAGCATTAGTGACAGGACTAATAATAAAAATTCAGATTTAATACTTCACATGAATATATAAAAATTCCTAATAATTTCTTCTAATTCTTTCTTTTGTTCAAGTTAAACCTTTGATTGGAGTAAGTCCAGCCACAGCCAATGTAATTGAGGGGCAGCAGCTCACTTTGCCATGTGTACTGCTTGCTGGAAACCCTATTCCAGACCGGAGGTGGATTAAAAACAGTATGATGGTAAGACTGTTTTGTTTCCTGTAAGATTTATTGGCAGTGAAAATCTACAACTGACATTTCAAGCCATGATAACAACTTGGTTTAATTTACAAAAGTTGAGGTAGAAATACACTGATAGATTTTATGCTTACAAATAAAGATGCTTCACGAGATTGGACTGGCTCACTGGAAACAAGGATCCAGTGTCATTGAGGTGAATTACAGCAGACAACCACCGCTCAGCAGGAGCTGCTGCCTCCTCAGGAGAAGCCAGTTGGCTGTATCTGTAAGGCAGTAGCTGCTTCTGAGTTTCTGCAGGCGCTGTCATTTGGAGTACAGCCATTCCCCTGAGAAATGATAGTTTATTACTGTTCAAAATGTGAAAGTGGAAGTGAAGTGTGGCATCCTGACAGTTATGCCTCACTCTGATCRCTGCCCATGCTAAGAAATTTCTAACTCTGAAGGGAGGTCAGGGAATAGGAGATGGTAGTGGGGGATGTGAAGGTCTAGAAAAGAACTTGGAACCAAAGTATTTGTGAATTATCCTTTTATCTTCTACTTTACTTACTTTCAAAGCAGTTTTATGCATTCTCTTTGGCTCCTGAATTTCAGCCTTAGGCTCTGAATATAGGAATGCTAGTGGAATATCCCACCAGAATGACAAAAGTGCTGGAATTTAAACCCTGGTAATTGAAAAGCATTTCTTTTTCCCTATTTTTTAAAAATAAAGATATCAGAAAATTTCTGTAGATTTAGGGTTTTTTAAYATCATGACTTCTAATGTTGCTGATAAATGAGATAAATGTCAGCATCCCTGTACCGTATACTCCTTTCATAGTGGTGCACTGCTCGGAGCATGAAAGCGTGTATGTTTTCTTTCCCCCTTGAGAGCATACCATTGCCAATTTACAACTCCTGCAGACAGAAAGGTGGTGTAGGCACCGCGCCTAGGTTAGTTGTCTGAGTCAAGTTTCATTTCTTTAATAGTAGCCAAATTACGGACTTTAACATCCCTATGAAGCCCTGCTTTTTATCTTACTTGCTAATTTCTCCCGAAAGCCCTTTCTCCACAGCTGTAATTAAAAAATGATAGCAATTCTTTTTATTTATTGTCACCAAGCAGAACCCTGGCACTACTTGACCCTTCTCTTGCTAGAGTTTTCTGCTCATTTTTTGAATCACTGGGCATCATTAGACTTTTCTCTAGACTGCGTAAGTGCAAGTAGCRCAGGCTGTAACTTCTGTGAGAAATACTGGCAGGATCCTCCTTGTGGAGTTGCTAATTCCTCTGTGTAGTAGTGCTAGTTTCCTGTAATTGTAAGCTCGCGGCAAAAGCTATACTCCAAGGAAAGTGTTGGAGTAAGTTATATTTAGAGAAGAATGCAGCTTTTTCTGAGCACGGCATGACTGGGACAATTTTGCATTCTAACAACCTTTCTGTAAGGCAAATCTATGTCGCTGAGCTCTTTGATTTTTTTTGTTGTTGCTGTAGGGTATATAACTTTTAAAAAATTACGCTTCTTTTGTGAAAGTTGTAACTTTTCTTATCTTTCACAATGGTATGCTTCAGAGCTGATCTTTTCTACTTGATGGATATGGCAAGTTAGAAGGTTTTGATAACTGTAAAAATAAAAAAAAGGATCTGTGTGGAAGAAGAACAAGTCATTGCACTTATCAAGAGCTGATCTATGATCAGATTGGGTTACTGGAATAACCAATAAAAAATACAGTAAAATAATTCAGCTAAGTTTGTTTTTGCTTCAGTGCACGATTATAAGCATGAATGGCAGTTCTATATGTGCTGTGGCAGAGCAGAGTTGCCGTTGCAGATCTTAATCTCAGTCTCACTCCAGCAGTAAATACAAGGTGCTACCAAAACTCTTATTTAAAATTAGCTTTTTATGAAAGATGGAAGGTAGGAAAAACTCTAGTAAAATTCTCTAGGAACATACAATTTTTAAGAATGTGAAATAGTGAAGTAAAGCCACGCTGCATCCCAAAGTAAATACTATCAACAAGTATTTTCCTCAGTAAAACATTACATCACTCTTTTGGCAGCTCGTTCCCAATCCCTACATTAATGTTCGCAGTGATGGAAGCCTGCACCTTGAAAGAGTTCGGCTGCAGGATGGTGGCGATTATACCTGCATGGCAAGTAATGTTGCTGGGACAAGCAACAAAACTACTACTGTTAACGTGTATGGTAAGGAACACTGTCTTGTTGCTTTTGTGCTGAATGCAAGATGAGAGTGCATTTCTTACTAACAGGAGCTCTCACTAGAGCTTTTTTGTTACAGTTAACTAATTTCTCAAATTTCCTCTTTTGTAGTGATGTTACTTTGTAAAGTAACATGGTGGGAAACTGGATCCACTGCACAGGAAAGAACTGAATGATTGAGACTGTTTTTAAAATAAAAGTAACACCATTTTGTGATCGTAAAAGATCCTCATTTTTAAACCTACAAGGTTGGGCTGAGCAGTCTTCATCTCTAGCTTTATTAACAAAACAGATGCAAATGGAAGTTTACTGGAAAACCACGAAAAGCGCTGTTTGGGGGTTTCATAACTGATATAAGGAAGCACAGCTCATGGGAGAATTAGAATTAGAATGAATTATGAGTTTGGCAAAATGTGTTTTGTTTTTTGGTTTGGTGTCGTTCCCCCCCTCGCCTTTTTTTTTTTTTTTTTTTTTTTTTTTCTTCTTTAATTAAAACATGCCAAAAATTACACTGACAGCAAGACAAAGTGTTAGCATTGTGGTAACCCATCTGTACTTCAGCTGAAGATACTTGTATTAACTCTGTGTGGGGTCGCGACCACTTCATGGTTTACAGCCTGAAACTTTCTCACGTGTTAAATTAATCATGGGAGATTTATTTTAAGCTTCACTGAAGATGCTGGAACATCCTTTTATGTTAAGAATAGCTATTATTTTTTAATATAGGCAAGTACTCAGTGTCTGATAAGGTCTTCCATGTCAACACTAATTTTTGGAATGTTTCAGAACTTGAGAACAGAAAGGAATATATTTGTATGTTTTTAGAAGGATCTAGTTTTTGGTATTATAGCCTTAAATCTGATCATCCTTTTTCTGTTGTTAAATCAAAACCAGCTCAGTTAAGTAGGGGAACTGGGGTTCTTGTTATCTCTTGTTACTGATTTTTGTGAAGTGATCTGGTATTTTTATTCAAGTTCATCTAACAGTCAGTCCTTGCAGACACCATCACTGCAGTTAGCACAACTTTGTAGCATTTATAACAAATATTAAATAAGCTTGGAGTGTGATCAGTTCTTCACTCTCATATCTGTTCAAAATGTTGTCCGTTGATGGAAATAGATTCAGCACCAAAAATTCTGAACCCATTCTCATGAAAGGTGCTGTATAGATTGAATCAGTATCGTTTCGGGAAGCCTGGCCTAAAATGTTGTCAGAGGATATTGTGACAAAGACTTTCTGAAATGATTGCAATCAGCTATATGAAATACCTACAATTAGTTTAAAACCATATGTACCTAATCCAATGATCAACCTATGGCTGACATGCTTTGTTATGAACAGGTATTTATTCTTTCATGAAAGACTGGAGAGTGGAGGAGAAAGTGGCTGGTCATTGTCCCTGTTAGGGTTCAGAGAAGAGGCTGAAAATTCCCACATTCCCTGCTGCCTGTATGAAGTAGTAACTGAATATAAGGATTTTGTTGTAAGAGTTGTGCCATGAAATCTGTCTTCTGCATGTGTTTAATATTTGCATTTATTTTTAGTTCTGCCTGTTATTCAGCATGGACAGCAGATATTTAGCACCATTGAAGGAATCCCAGTAACATTACCATGCAAAGCAAGTGGAGTTCCTAAGCCATCTATTGTCTGGTCCAAGGTAATTTCTCATCTTTGAGCTGTTCATGGTGAAACATGAATTGAACACGTCATTTAGTTGTCATAAGAACTATATGCAAGAAACACGGCCAAAAGCCTGAGTTTTGAGGGACCTGGAAATCTCAATTTATTCATATCTGCTTTTGTTTCTTAGAGCAGTGCTTTTCTGGCCATGGTCCAGCCATAGATCAATGTTCTGTTCTTTGGAAGGGCTTTGGTTATCGCAGTATCTTTATGTTTTTAACACTTCAGAAATTGTTCATATTCCTGCTGTGAGTTGATAATTTGAGATTAGGCAACCTGCCACAGATTGAAAGTTCATTTTTATTTTGGAGCCTTACTTTCAAGATTACTTTTTCCTCTGAGGAAAATGTGTCTAATAATGGCATTCTGGGGTTAACCATCTGTCACTTTTCAATCATGTCCTTGACAAGGTGTTTTGACATCAGAAATCAATGTCAAAATTAACTCAGTTGAAATCTTGAAATTTTTTTTAAAATCGGGGTCTGTAAAAAGTACCAAGTTTTCTGCATAAGAATCCCTGTGCTTCTGCTGCTGTTACTGCTTAGACAGTGACACTCAAGGGGTGTGAAAAGTTAGCTGAAGTTAGTTAATCTGTATGGAAGGAATTCTGGGGCCAGGCTTCTTAGTTAATTCAAAATATTTTGTCCATCTCAGCCATAAACAATAGAAGCAGTACTGTAATGTAAATTAAAAATATTGCTCATTTTAGTCAGACTGCCTGCAAATCATTTAGTCTACAGGCCTGCATTAAAGAGCATGGAGCATATTTCACAGTGAAAAATCTGACCCAGTTTTACATTAAAAATACAGCAGTTTTCATATGAATGGATCACAGCAATGAGGTAAGCTAAGGGAGATGCTACAGGAACTACCATTTTTATATTCCTTTAATAGTTTTTATGTTTTCATTACATTTTATTCTCTCTCTGTAAGCTTTAGCTTTTATTGAATTAAATGATTGTAATTTGTTTTATTTTAGAAGATCCAGGCACTGTGGACTTTTTTTTTTTTTTTTTCTTCTTTCCACAGAAAGGAGAAGTAATTCTTTCCAGCAATGTGAAATTTTCTGCAGGGTCTGATGGAAGTCTGTATGTAGTTTCACCAGGGGGTGAAGAGACTGGGGAATATGTGTGCACTGCAACAAATGCTGCTGGTTATGCTACACGGAAAGTCCAGCTGACTGTCTATGGTATGTATGAGCTAAAGTCAAATCTAGTGTCATTGTCTCTCTCGCCCTGTTGCATTCTACTTTAGACTGTAAAACCCACTCAGGTGGACTGTGAACTAGGATACCCACAGTGCAAACGGGATTTAAACTAATCTCTAATTAGTGCTTTTGACTTTGTCCTAGATCACTGGATCCACATAGTACGCAATTTTACAAATGGCTGATACTGAAAGGCCTATCCTTCAGCTGTTATGATTCTCTTAAAACCTCCTGATACCTGTTACCTTGAGTTCATGGACTAGGATCTTGGGCTGATCATAACTTCATCTTTTATGGAAGTGAATAGGAAGTACCTGCATAGGAATAGAAGTCCCTGCTGATAGAAGAATGAAGATCCATTAATCCCATTGGTCCCAAAGCTTCCTACCATCTCCCAATATTATAAAAAATTTGATTTAGGTGTAGGCTTGCTTTGCAAAGCTTTTATGGCTTGTAGGTGTTGGTGCTGTAGTGTAACATAGTTCAGGTATTGGTTGCAAACTACCTATGCAATACAGAGCTCAGCATATGCATGAACTACATGTATCTGTTGCTATCCAGCTTTTTGGGTAGATAGTGCAGTCTTGCTGGTATTTGTGGTATTGCATGTAGGCATCAGCCAGTGTCTGAGGTACAGGCACTGTACATCGGCATTACAGTGATTTATGTCTATTGCAGACATGTCATTAAAAATAGGATTGTAATGTTATATACCTGATAAAAAAAAAAAGATGTTTAATCTGAAGTAAAATTGTATGGTGTTACATTTGTACAAATACGTATATTCATTGCAGCTTCTTAACATGTTCCATGTTATAGTGAAACCTAGAGTATCCAGGCCTGGAGACCAGCAAGGAAATGCATATGATAAACCCATAGAGATCTCAGTAATTGCAGGGGAAGATGTCACACTTCCATGTGAAGTAAAGAGCTTGCCACCCCCCATAATTACCTGGGCCAAAGAAATGCAGCTCATATCTCCATTCTCTCCAAGGTAACAATGTTTGATGAAAACAAAAGAAAAGTGAAATTGCGTCTAAGCTTTCAAGATTTTGGAAGGGTATGTAATTTCTAATTGCCACAGGATCAATCAGAAGTTGTCCTGCATGAGGACCCTGTTTTACTAGGTCTTGAAACACTCTTTCCCAAACCAAGCATATGTCTCTGTTCGAAGGATGCTAAGACCATGCATCGTTGTACAGCTTCCGTTCCAGTGCTTGTTTATACGCAATCTCAGGAGGCCAAGACGAAAGAGATCCTGTTATATTTGTACTGCGGTGGTGCCCAGAGACCCACATAATCTGTGCCTGATTATAAATGTTTAAAAACTGTTTTTCTTTTCTTAAGCACTTCATATTTATGCTCAGGGGAGCATTGTCTGTTATTCATATGAAGTCTGGGCTGCCAGTAGAATACAGATGATGATAAATGTTTGGGAGTGCTTACAAGGCCTCATTGCTCGCTGTGTTTTGGATCCAGAAACTCTCCAGATATTCTTGAACATGTGAAAACATAGCTAATGCTCATAAAAATATTAAGTTGACAAGCTTAGAGCATGAAGAGTTGGGGACTGTCTTGTATACAGCATGGGCCACAATGTTGGAGTTCTTCCTTATTATTTTAGCATGGTACAAAATAAGAGAGGAAACAAGTAGATGATTATTCTCTGTACATTCCCAGTTGAAGTGCCAGGTACTGTCACGGGGCGTGCTTGTGCTTTCTAGTCTTCAAGATACCTCAGAAGGAGTAAAGGCTACAGCTGTCTGTGTTCTTAAACCAGGAAATGGTAACACTGGCCAAATGCATGCTGTGGCGGTTGCTGTGCCCGTTGTCTAGTGTCTCTCACTGATCCAAGTGGAAGGAATCAGCCAGTGTCTGAGCTGAATTAAGGAATCGTACAGACCTGAAGGAGAGCCTCCTTCCCTTGTGGCCACGTCTGCACCTCAGAGCCGCCCGTTCCAGCGAGTCTGCAACAGCCTCAGCAACTAATAATAGCTGCTGGGCCAGCATATTTGGTGAAGGAGGCTTGTGCACAGAGACTTGATTTGTTGTTAGTAATCTGTGTGGAATTTTCTGCTGTGCCCTGTAAGCACGTTGCATGCACTAATGAATCCGCATTCTTGGTCCCTTACTTGTCCTCGTTTTACCTCGGGAGACATTGATAAATTAGGCTACTTGCTCATGGCTGTTGTGGAGAGATCCAAGTTGTCCAGAGTAGCAGAAGTCCAGCTCAGCCCATTCCATAAAATTGTTTACAGATGTCAGCAAAAGTTAAAGAATTAGTCCAAACAAAATTGTTTGAGACCACCCAAAGATGATATTAGAAATGTGACCAGTAAACAAAAGAAGAGTGAAATCAGAAATGAAGGAGCTTCTATCAGAAAGCAAATATAATTAGTGGACAAAATAATGGAAGATAAGTTGCCCCAGCAATCCATCTTTTGGGGTTATTTGAAAAAGAAGAAAAAAAAAAAAAAGAGGGGGGGGTTTGGAAAGATATGGGCAGCAGAGGAGGAATCATAATACTGGACAGATTTGGGTGGCCTGGAGGAAATACACTTCACTTTCTTCCCAGTCATCTCTCCGGGCCACTGCAATCTCAAAATTCACCATTTATGCCCATATGATAACATTGTCCTAATTAGACAGTGCCAGAGAAAGGAAGACAGATGAATACCACCAGTTCCCACCAACTTTGCCTAAATTCTGTATAGAAGCTTGAGTGCTAGACTTGAATTTCTTCTTGTCAATTCTTAGCTGTCATTTTTTTCTTCCCTCCTCATTTATTTTCCCTCTCTCTATTACTTTTGACTTCCGTGTCAGAAGATTTTGGCTTAGCTGGCCGATGTATCTTGTAATGTTACAGGCCTGTCACCAGAACTGTAGTAAAAAATAATGCTGTGTAGTTAACTATTTACTGATGAATAATGACAATTTCTATAAGCACCAGCACTGGCAGGTTTGAATCAGAATACTCTTCAGAATCCCCTCTTCCATCTTGAGTCAACATAACATCTTTTTTTGCCAGGATGAAGTAGTATCAAAAGTTGTTTAACTTTCTGACCCTGCTGACCTGGGCTGAGCAAAAATTTTTGACAGGAGGTTGGTTCTCTACCTATTGGGTTCTGGGTGTTTTTGTTCTTTTGTGTTTGTTGTTGTTTGGGTTTTTGTTTGGTTKTTTTTTGTTTTGTTTTGTTTGTTTGTTTTTTTGTTTGTTTTTRAGTTTTTTTCATTTCTAGAAACAAGACAGGTTTTATTATTTCCTGTAAGTAGCTAGAACCAAATTTTGTTATTTGGGTCTTATATTTTAGATATTTGCTGTGTATTCTGAATGTAGTGGCTCAGCAAAAAGTTAGAAAAAAAATGAGTAAATGTAAGTCATAGTTTAGTAATATGGCACAGCTCAGTGTGCCCTGTAGAATGGTGTTATTTTACCTCGTAGCAGTCATTAGCAATGTGTAAGTAGAGGTCATTCACCTTTCAATACATGTTTATACAGTGTATCTGCTTCTTATTTTTCCAGACACACTTTCCTACCCTCAGGGTCAATGAAGATCAGCGAGACGCAAGTTTCAGACAGTGGAACGTATATCTGTGTAGCCACAAATATTGCTGGGAATGTGACTCAGTCAGTGAAGCTAAGTGTACACGGTAAGTTTTAATTGAAAGGATAATCATCTGCAAGTTTCCGCATGGAATTTAGCATCATGCAGAGCTTTTAAAATGTTTTTCCTTATGTACATTAAATACTATTGACCTATATTCTTTCAGGTCATATTATCTTCATATGCAATTTGTTGTTACTGATTATGTGGAAAGGAAATATTGTATACACAACACACACGTATACATATATACACCCCCCCACCCCCCCCCTTCCTTTAATGTTCCTTAGACTCGTGGAAGAATTATAGCACGATATGACATTTGACTCTAAGTTAGCCAGATGGATTTTAAGAACTGAAAACTTGTTCTAATGCACTTGGATGTTCTCTGTGCAAGAGGTTTCTCAGCAGTAAGTTTGCAAACAGTGGCTGAGAATAGCAAAGTTGGCTGACGCTTAACAGGTGTCAAGTTCCCACCAACTTGATGGGAATTACATATCCAAACTCTTTTGGTGGCAATATCAAAGTTTGCTTGCACACCTGCTCAGGTGATGGTAAAGCTGGTGTGCAACTGTGCCACCTGTGGATAGGCAGCTGCTCCTGTCTTGGTGCACAGCTATATGCCTATACATTCTGCTGTACCCACCTTCGCAAACTAATACCTTAACCCACCTTACTGTACTTTCTCTATTCAAACCAGCACCCTGTGCTTGTGCCCACCTTCCTCCTGCTCTGTGAAGGTATATCATGGTTTAAAGGCAACTAAGCCCCACACAGCTGCTTGCTCACTCCCCCCCGGTGGGATGGGGGAGAGAATTGGAAGAGTAAAAGTGAGAAAACTCGTGGGTTGAGACAGTTTAATAGGTAAAGCAAAAGCTGCGCACGCAAGCAAAGCAAAACAAGGAATTCATTCACTACTCCCCATGGGCAGGCAGGTGTTCAGCCATCTCCAGGAAAGCAGGGCTCCATCACATGTAATGGTTACTTGGGAAGACAAATGCCATCACTCCAAATGTCCCCCCCCTTCCTTTTTCTTCCCCCAGCTTTATATACTGAGCATGACGTCATATGGAATGGAGTATCCCTTTGGTCAGTTGGGGTCAGCTGTCCCGGCTGTGTCCCCTCCCAGCTTCTTGTGCACCCCCAGCCTCCTCGCTGGTGGGGTGAGGAGCAAAAAGGCCTTGACCCTGTGTAAGCGCTGCTCAGCAGTAGCCAAAACATCCCTGTGTTATCAATGCTGTTTTGGTCACAAATCCAAAACATAGCACCATGTGAGCTACTGTGAAGCAAAATAACTCTATCCCAGCCAAAACTAGCACGAGGTGTCTAGTTGCTCTTGCTCAAGCTAGGACCCATGTCCCCTTCCTTCTCCTTCTTACCATAGATCATCACATCCTCACTCCCTTGTCTCCTACTCTCCCCTTACTGGGGCCCCAACCACAGTCTCTTAACCACTTACACAATGTCACGTGTTGTTAGCTCTCTGCTCTCTCATTTATTCCTCCTTGTCTGTGTCAGACAGAAACACAGGTTGTGGCACATGTACCTCCTGCCAGTGCTAAAGCACATAGGAGAGTGAGTGCAGGAGCCATGGCCTGGCACAGCCCAGACGAGGCTGATCAATAGTAATTGTGGGTGTATAGATAGTTCTCCTGTGGTTCATGTAGTGTTTGGAAGTGTTGCTGCAAACGCCCATTGCCGGCACACGTCTTTGAAGTGGATCACATACCACGAATGTACCAGATTGGAACTCCTGCCCCTAGCAGCTCTGAAACCTTCAGACTACACTAATTCAATTACAATGGCTAAAACAGACTACTGTCTGGTTCTGCGTATAGAGAAGTCTGATATCAGTGCACATCTTTGTTTATCTGTAATTGTACATTAACAGAGAGTCTGGAAAAATAACACTTGTTATTGTTTCAGACATCCTTTATAAGACTTTTTATTGTCAATGATCCTTAGAAAGAAAAACATTGTGGCAAAAGAGTTATGTTGGATTTATATTATTCTTTGGGACCAGCAAAATCTCTTCCAGTCCTGTTTTATCTCCTTGTCTGAACTTGTGTTTGGAAGCATACAAAGATCAGGGTTTAGAGGAAGGAAATTAAAATGTCAAAAGGAAAATGTAATTAACTTTATCATAAAAGCTGTTGAATTGTTCTGTGTTATGAAGAGCCAGTACCCATAGCTCTTCAAATGTGCTCAGTATAATAATACTACACTACTCATATGGAAGTCATGCAGTAGAATTTGAAATGTAGCTTCTTCAAATAAGTTTAATAGTAGGGTATCGTACGTCCTATCCTATCCAGAGAACATGCAGGTCTGCTTCCTTAGTCACCTGAGGGAATTTGGTTTCAGTGAATAAAGAAGGACATTTTCTAAAATGATAAAAACAGAAAAGAATTTCATAGAATCATAGAATAGTTTGGGTTGGAAGGGACCTTTAAAGGTCATCCAGTCCAACCCCCCTGCCGTGGGCAGGGACATCTTCAACCAGATCAGGTTGCTCAGAGCCCCATCCAACCTGACCTTGAATGTTTCCAGGGATGGGGCATCTACCACCTCTCTGGGAAACCTGTGCCAGTGTTTCACCACCCTCAGCGTAAAAAATGTCTTCCTTATATCTAGTCTGAATCTACCCTCTTTTAGTTTAAAGCCATTCCCCCTTGTCCTATTGCTACAGGCCCTGCTAAAAAGTGTGTCCCCATCTTTTTTATAAGCCCCCTTTAAGTACTGAAAGGCCACAATAAGGTCTCCCCCGAGCCTTCTCTTCTCCAGGCTGAACAACCCCAACTCTCTCAGCCTTAAGAATGACCTTGTACATAATTTTCTTCACATTACTGTGGACTAAACTTGTCTTCCTTAGTTCCTCCAAAGATACGGCGTGGGCCTCGAGTTTTGAAAGTCCAAGCTGGCCACAGAGTTGACATACCCTGCAGTGCCCAGGGGATCCCTCCCCCAACAATCACTTGGTTCAAAGGCAGAAGTGCTGTGCCGATAGATGGTGGGCAGTTTATCCACAGCCTGGATGGAGCTCTAAGCATCAGCAACATCCAGCTTCCCGATGCCGGAATCTACAAGTGTGTYGCTAGTAACGTAGCGGGCAGTGACGCGTCGGAGATAACAGTACAAGTTCAAGGTATTTATGTTAGGGCTGTAAACTTGCCTCCTGCCCTGGCTAGGTATAATTTCGTGCCAGTGCTGTCTGGTTTATGTTTTGGAGAGCAATGCTCTTTGCTGTTGACTGTTACATGATGCAAAATCCAAATCTGTTTTAGATGTTATGTTCTGATGTTAATTAAGGCAAATTAGGATTGGCAAATAGTCTTTGGAGAGTTTGCAGAAATAAGAAAAAKAAACTCAAAATATATTACTTTTTTTTTTTTAATTAAAAAAAAAAAATCTTCAAGCTACTTATGATTTGGTTTTGTAGTAGGTAATTAAAATCAGATTCCAGTATGAGAAACCTCTTTTTCAAATATTATCTCCATGTGTTCAGATGTCTCACATTTTCAGAGACTGTCTCTGAACCTCAAAGCCTCGTGTCACAGCTTTAAATGGAATTGGAATTTTGCATGAGCTGAAATTGAACTCTTCACTTAATCAGTTAGTATGCTATTGAAATGGTGATGGGGCAACAGTGGTCAACGTGCCAATTTAAATATGTAATATAACTCCTCACTTGATGGGCTGGCATACATCAATGTAGCATGAGTGACATAAGCTAAGCAGGAATTATTTCTTCTTTGTAATAGTCTAAAGGCAACATTCCGATCCTTTTGGATTAGAGGTGCTGAGAACTGCTTGTTACAAATGACAAAGAACTGCCAGTAACTTTACTTAATTATAAATAATATTCTTTGTATAGTCTCAGTCCGCACATAAGTTTGAAATGAAATGCAAGAACAAAGGATGAGAGTAATACTAATATGTGGTATGAGAAAAAACAGCTTAAATAATATTTTTCAGATTTTGCAGAAACGCTGTCTCTGCCTTCAAAGCAAATATAGCAGGTTTTAGAGAGAACCAGTTTCAGTCAAATTTGAAAGCTTCTTTGTACTGCTTACTTCCTACATATTCCCACTGAAATCAAGACTGCTTGTATAGTACACTTCATCAATGCAAAGGCGGTTATTGGAATCTGACATTGTGTGAAGCAGGGACACTTAGAAGTGTTACGTATTGCCAGACCGTATTTTCACATTTGGGAGCAAAGGTTAAGAATTTTTTGGGGGTCTAATTTTCTTTCAGAGTCTCCTACTATCGATGATCTGGACCCTCCATACAATAGTCCCTTTCAAGAAAGAGTGGCGAATCAACGCATTGCATTCCCATGCCCAGCAAAAGGTGTGTGTCATTGTTACCACCATTAGTGACAAAAGTATATTTTTCTGTTGGCCATTGAAAATTACTAAGTTTCTGTGTACTCCTTGTCATGGTAAAAATGTACAATCTGCACAGTATTTTCCATATATACTTTATGTGGAAAAATTCAGACGAACAGTGATTTAAATAACCACCRTGTGCGGAAGTTCTGTGAAAAGTCATTGCTAGCCAACAAGGATATTATAATGTTTAGGACTAAGATTTTTAGTGTTAAAATCATACCATAACAGTCGGGGCTTCCTCTAAATTTGAAAGCTCATGGCCTCCCTGTGCATTATTCTTGCCAGTAAGACTTCCAGCAAGCAGTGGGAATTGTTTGAATCTTTCTTATTCTGAGCTGAGCGAACTGTTTCTTGAAGCTTCACCTTTTTCTTGTTAGGTATTCCGAAGCCTGTCATTAAATGGCTACGTAATGGAAAAGAGCTGACAGGCAGTGAACCAGGGGTTTCAATTCTGGATGATGGGACACTGCTGATCATAGCTTCTGTTACACCTTCTGATAATGGAGAGTATATCTGTGTGGCAACCAATGAAGCTGGAAGCACAGAAAGAAAATATAAACTGAAAGTTCACGGTAAATAATAAATACAACTATTGGGGAACTGTTTTTGAAGAACATCTTCTCTTTTATTGTTGGAAATTGCATGCCCCAAATCTGTCCATGTGCAGTTAAATTATAAAATCTAATCTGAGTACTTGCATTTCTATTATTCTGATACTCCCTCTATTTTTTCTATTGTTTCTGTTCTCTGTGACTTTATACACAAACCATCTTTGTTTTGCTCAAAGAGCTAGGTGCATCTCATTTGTAGAGGGCTCTAGTTATACTTGAAAATTTTAATGCAAATAACAAATGAAGACTTTTGTACWGTAGAAATTAAAGATTGGGTGATAGATCTGCATTTCAAATATAAATATGAGTAAAGTTATTTATCAGAATGAACATAGAATAGGAGAATTCTTGCTCCTGATATTCTTCTTCCAGAATCCTAACTGGAAAATAGAAACTCTACAGGTGGCCTTGAGATATGTTTTGATATTTTGCTTCTTACAGAGTACTTTTATTCTAGCCTTGTTCACTTCCCATGACAGTTAGTTCTGATGCCTAAGCAGGATTATATCCTTATCTTTATTCTGAGAAGAGAGGAATTCCATCTTGTGCGGGCAGGGCTCATCAGTGGGGTTTGAACTTTCTAATGCACCACATAAGGCCATTCTCTTTGCATTCATAGTGGGACAAATGATAGGTAAATGTTCTTGGGGATGACTGGAGCAGTGAAGAGGAAGGATGACTCTCTGGAATCTGCTTCCTTTATATGCCAAGCAAATAACATGGGATTTTAAGATTAAGATTAAATATAAGTTTAAATAGAATTAAATTTAAGATTAAATTTTAAGATTATTCTCTTAAAATGGTGATGGTGATTGTGTTTGAGTGAATTTCCCTGCGAGTCTGTAATTGGGCAAGAGAAGACTCTGTTTTTCGAGAAAGAGAAGAAAGGACACAGGGAGATATGTCCAGAGCCAAAAGGCAAATGGAAATGTTGGGGAGGGAATGAAAAAGGTATGAGAAATTCATATTACAGTGGTCCTTGACTTGGGGGGAAGGAGAAAGTGGAAAATCACTGGAATAGAAGGCTTAATACATGACTTAGAGCTTTCTTGTAGTTCCTCCTGAAATTAGAGATCAAGAAAAGGTGACAAATACATCTGTAGTTGTTCATCACTCTGTAAGTCTCTTCTGTGAAGTATCTGGTAACCCCTTCCCAATCATCTCCTGGTATAAAGAAGATATCCAGGTATGTACGATTAACCTAATTGAAGTAACATAGCCATCGTCAGTCAGTTTTGTGTTGACTTTTGAGTGCTTGGTATGAGAACTCATTTAAAGTAAATACATGTACATGCCTTTATGTATATTTAAACTGCACTAAGAACACCCACACGGAAAGACAGCTAAATATGGCTAATCCATTAATTCAGCTGTTCAATAAGTCAAAAGTAAACTTTTTATTTTCAAGATTCCCCTAGGAATTAGCCTTAGCAATCTCCCAGTATTGTAGATGCCAGAGTCCTTGCAGAGGGGACAAATAACGGTATTTTCTTCATTCTGTAGATGGAGAAGTAAGAACTCTTGGAGGTGATTTGAATTCCTCAGGATTATTCTTGAGTCCTATGCTTCCACTTGTAGCTGATAAGTGATAGTTTAAGATGAGGAGAGACCCCTTTATGCACCTTTGTGACTGACCATTACTGATGGAGGAAGAATTTCTTTGGTTTTCCCACTCTCTATTGTATGTTGAGCTACAAGTCATATTGAATAGATTGCAGAAGTTGAGGAGATTTGTGCTGTAACTGAAAGGGGAAACAGATTATCCTTAAACTAAAACTACCATTTTCTTATAAAAATCCAGCTGTGATATTTGGCTGATGTAACTTGGATCACATAAGGCTAATGTCTCGGGTTCTTTTAAGGTTGTGGAAGGCAGTACTCTCCAGATTTTGCACAACGGGAAGATACTGAAGCTCCTTAAAGCTGCTACTGATGATGCTGGACAATATTCATGCAAAGCCATAAATGTAGCAGGAAGTTCTGAGAAGCTGTTTAACCTCGATATACTAGGTTAGTTCCATGTTTCTGGTGGGGGTTTTTTTGTTGTTTTTGTTTTGTTTTGTTTTTTTAAGATGGTGATCTGAAAAACAGTTGATACTTAAGAAGCCATTAAATTTCAATTTATTATAAATGGATTCTTCCTCTCACTGCCCATTAAATATTGGCTGCCGAAGCACTGTTCATGGTGACTTTTGAAGACTGAAAATTTGCCATTCTTGTAGTAACACAGACAAAATGCTGCTTTTCATTTCTGGATTTTGGTCTTTGGTACTTTGGTTTGTATTTTGGGTGTACAGCAGTCTAACATAGGCGTCTTCTTACATACAGTTCACCAGCACAAGTGTGGAGGTGCTGGTCATGGTAGAAATGATGTTGTGATCTAGCAGGATTTACTTTGCAGTGAAAACTAAAGTTGTTTTAAGGGAATAGCATGATCCACTACTGCATTTCTTCCAGTTTCATAGCATACCTTCCTGGTTAAATACCAGTTCTTCCTGTAATGTTTGTCTTTCTAAAGTTCCACCAAGTATAATAGGTGCTGATACCCCTGGTGAAATTGCGGTCATCCTCAACCAGGAAATCAGTCTGGAATGTAGAGCCAAAGGCTTCCCTTTTCCTGACATTCACTGGTTCAAAGATGGCAAGTAAGTATATTATAGCTTTTGTGGTTGGTGTCTAGGTTATTCTTCCCTTAGAATGTAGAGGAAGAAGGTGCACTTCTTGCACCAGCAAGCTCAGCTTTGAACTACTTAGTGTTAAGTTATTGTCAGCAGATAAAATTTGTGGTGGTGTGAGGTGGCAAGTTCTTTAATCAAAAGCTCGCATCCTGCTGTCCCATTACTGACACTGGTACTTGCAGAGCAGATGTACAGTATTTGAAGCCAAACAATGCTTGAACCGAGACAAATGTAACCATTTCTTTGAGTTTATTGTGTCTGGATTATTTTAAACATATCAGTTAAAATACGGTTGTTTTGCTGACATGAGTTTTTCATTGGTAGGCAGTACCCCTATCAAACATTTTTCTAGCTAGTGCCTTGCGCAGTTCTGCGTATATGCTTTAAAGGTTTTAAAACATTTGTAGCCTGCGTGTTTCAATTCTTCATCTCATCTTCCAGGAAAGCATACCAAGAGAAGAGTTCTTGGTGGCTTAAATATTAGCTGAAAAACAAAATGGGCTGTGTTTTTAAATAGTGTTGGTGTTTAACAATGTAGTTCAGTATAGGCATTGGCTAGTGCTCACAGATATTCTGTGAATTCCTTATTCTTTCATATTGATATGTTGACACATTCATCTAGTAAATGCAGACATTTTGTTATCAGCAAAGGACTGTCATGACCTAAGTAATTAGAAAAAGAAACTGAGATCAGGAGTAGGACTCTGGCTCTGATGCTGGCATCCGGGCCGACCTGAGTAAAGTACTTTTGTGTTTTGGTGTCTTCTAAAAACTAGGAATAAAGTTAATTATAATGGTTTGTCACTTTATGGTGGCTCTGTGGATTARTGCTGTTGCTCTAGTGCTAAATGGTACTCTTTAATGGTACAATTACTGCCATTAAAGGACCCCTTCTTATTACTGTCAGTTTAAATTAATATTGAAAGAATGGGGTCAGAGTTCTGTGAAGCAAAATAATCTCTATTCCAGGCCCTTGTTTTTGGGTGATCCCAATGTTGAGCTTCTGGACAAAGATCAAGTTCTACACATAAAGAGTGCTCGAAGGATTGACAAAGGTCGTTATCAGTGCAGTGCCACCAACACTGCTGGCAAACAAGTTAAGGAGGTCAAGCTGATCATCCATGGTAAGTTTATAGCATGCCTGATCCTAGAAGATCCTTTAATTTTACTCATAAGATTTCTTTTTTGAATGGAGATGCTCAGACAAATATAAATTAAGGCTCTAATCTTGCAAAATTTGTGTRTAAATGTAACTTAATACTCATCTGTCAACAAAGTGATCTTTTTGAGCATTTATGTGTGTCAAGTTAAGTATGGATGTAGTCTTTGCAAGCTTGGCCTTTAAGTGGCTTTTATGTGCTTTTTATTAGTTTCTAATTGGTGAAAGCCAAAAATCTTGAGGGGCCTTCTCAAATTTTGCTATTAATTAGCTTCAACTGAATAATTTTGTTATCACATTGGCTTCATTATTTTGATCTGTCTTAGGGAGGGGAAAATTAATTAGAAGATTTTATTTTAATACACTCATGGTCTTATTTTCCTTAACCTAGTGCTAGGAGTAAATTCAGCCAGGAATAAGTTAAAGATAGTGCAAAACCAGTAAGAATCAGTCCCAAATAGTCTTTGGAAAAGAATGTTCCAGATGATCTTCAGGTAGTGTGGTATGTCATCTTGCTTAAATTGGTGTAAATTGAGGTCATTTATAGCGAGAGAAGAAATGCTGGCATGAGAYAACCACATTAACATTATTATTATTTTTGTGAAGTTTATAGCACACTGAGTATACTTTTTGTGTTTTTACAACCAGTGGAGTCTTAGCAAAGACACGGAGAACAGACAATTCCTGTGATTGGTCTAGATAAGTTTAATGTAAATTAGGAGATTATCAGTTGGGAGAAAAGGAGGGGAAAGATTCACGGAAGAAGGAAGAAGTAGCTTTTGAAGGAAGACTTCAAAGGAGACAAGAGGAAGAGTTTTTCAATTTGGAAGACAAAGAATGTGAGAAAGCCCAGTCAGACCTGAAAACTGAGAGCACAGTGCTAGCAGAAATTAGGGGGAAACAAGTGCAGTAATCTATAGGTGAGATAACACTGTTGTGCCCAGAGTGTGAAGTGTAGGAATTTGAATCTGTGAGCCCTTAAGCTGATGTGTCCTCATTTGCTATGGATTTGCTTCTGAAGATACTGTGTCTTGTCTTCTGATAACTGTGAACTTATAATACATTATTTCCCTCATCTGGGACATTTCTGAAGCATGGAGCAACCACATGCACAGAAATACGCCTGTATGCCAGTCATAGTGAAGTGTTTTTTCATTGGGAACAAAGAAAATGCTGGTGATTGTGGCTGTTGTGAGATTAGAGGAATAAAAAACCCCACACAAATAAAATCCTTGCAGATAAGTAGACCTTACTTCAGGTTCTTCAGAAGAGAGAGGTGAATTTGTGATAGTAGAATGGAATATCTCTTTACTTTTAAATTTCTCATTAATCCTGGCTGGACAAACGGAAGCCTGCGGAGTAAGTGAGGAACCTAGATGCTAAGTCTTGCTAGTTCTTACTTTGTTTTAGCTGTTTAACCCTACTTTTGGCTTTGATATTTTCCCAAAACACCATGTTAAAACCATTCCCCATCTCTGTAGATGAAAGCGTTTGCTGATAGAGAAATGCATTCGCCTCTAACTGGGTGTGTTTCAGCATATTTTATAGGTTTGTGTATTTTTGCACACAAATTATTTAATTAGGAAGGTATTTCATCGTGGTTTGATAATCTGCAAGACCCATCTCATAGGTGTAGTTCCATTCCCTGACACTTTGCTTTACATTTCTGCAGTGGCATTTTAAGTGAGCACTGTGGAAGTCAGTGGAAGCCTAGGATATACTGAGCATGTTTGGCAGCAGAGGAGTTAACGAGTCTGCCAGATGTGTCTGGTACTTTCAGCAGTCATAAATTTAGTTGTTGCCAATTGCACTGTGTTTTTATTACTTCTACAGAGATTTACGAACTCTTTATATTGGCTGATTTACACGAGAGCTTGTTTGCTAGAAAAATCTGAGTAGTGCTGCCTAGCAAGCAAGGGAAATGACTGGGCCAAAAGTTTCAAAAATAGGAGCGTAAAGCTAGACTGTTAAGCTCATATTTAGTCTCAAAGTAAGTGACTTCATCTTCAGAAGTTTTGAGTACTGAGCAGTTCCCACTCCAGTCGTAGAGGCTCTTGGATGTATTTGGTATTTTAAATAGCAGGTTGCTGTTCCTTGTTGGGAGGATGCACCTCCCAAGGTATACAGGGATTGCTCTTTCCCCCTCAGAGACAGGGAAGAGGCAGAGCCATGCCCAAATGCATTGCAGGATGCATGGAGGCCCAGCTGTCCTAACTTGGCACATGTTGGAGCCTAGAAGGTAAAATGTTTCCAGGTACCTCTAGTGGGGCAGCAATGCTTTGCAGTGCCCCTTGCTGTAGCACTTGTTTCTTAAGTATATGGTGGCCCTTTGATGTTAGATTCCATTTATGTTGTGTTCTCTTCATGCTTTCAACTCTCAGTGTGCCCCAGAGAATTGTACAGGTAATTTATAACTCTGCTGGGAAGAAAACAAACAAAAAACACCAGGAAGGGTTGGAAGTCCGATTAAGCTAAAATCTTTTATTCTTACAGCATTCTAATGTTTAATCTATGTAAATCTACACAGACTTCTATACTAAGGCTTTAATACTGTTGCTTTGTCTTTTGAAATAGTCCCTCCTAGTATTAAAGGAGGGAATATTACCACAGAGGTGTCGGCGCTTCTTAACAATCTTATAAATTTGGAATGCGAAACCAAGGGAATCCCTGTTCCTACCATTACATGGTACAAAGATGGACGCCCAATTATTTCCAGCCCCCAAGCTCTGTATGTGGATAGAGGGCAATTCCTGCAGATACCTCGCGCCCAAGTATCAGATTCTGCAAAGTACACTTGCCGTGTGACCAATGCTGCAGGAGCTGCTGAAAAAATATATGACGTGGATGTCTATGGTAAGGAAGAGTTTATTGAACTTGGTTATTTGCCATGTTACAGGAAGTGTGTTTTGAAAGCTTTCCTGCCTTTGTAACATCAGCAGCCTTTGCAGGCCTGTCAAGGGTGAACAGCAGTCAATTGTTGCGTTTAAGGACTGGCCTGTATTAGCAGGACCACGTAGAGGGAGCTTTACACTCTGTGCTTTACGTGACTCTCAAAAAACTCTTGACTTCAGGGGCCTTGATACCATGCTTTAGTGACGTATGAAAACTATTTCTCCTCCATGTATCCTTTTTCTTTCTCCCATGTGCATGCTGAACGACACTTATCTGAAATACCTGCTCTGGGTGGGATCTTTAGCATACTGTTTTAAGACCTTCAGATTTAGTTCTTCTGTCTCACAGCCCTGCAGATCCTCTATTTTATACAACTGGTCAATGTTGAACTACATCATTTGACTTCTCTCTTTCCCCTTTGTCTTGGCTTGCCCCGGCAGCAAATTCTCACATGAAATTGTGCGTGACATAATGGCATATAGAGCCAAGTGAGCGGGGAGGAACTAACCCATTTGCTCTTAATACATTTTCTGGCTACAGAATTAATCACTTGCAATATATTGTTTCCTTTCTACAGTTCCTCCAGTAATTGAGGGCGATGCTGGCGCAGCCCAGAACAGGCAGGTGGTTGCTGGCAATTCACTGACGTTAGAGTGTAAAGCTGCTGGCAACCCTCCGCCTCTCCTTACCTGGTTAAAAGATGGTGTGCCTGTGAAAGCAAGCGACAACCTCCGTGTTGTATCTGGTGGGAAGAAGCTGGAGATTCTGAACGCTGTTGAGGCTGACCGGGGCCAGTATTTGTGTGTGGCCACAAGCATAGCTGGAGAACAAGAAATCAAATACGAAGTTGAAGTCTTAGGTGTGTGAGCAACAGATCTACTGATGTATCTGATTTCCATAAACCTAATAAAGCATGCTTTTATTTTTATTGGTATCCTTATACGAAAGATCACTTAGTCAAGTTGCATACTTAGTTAAACCTGGGCACTGCACACTTTCTCTGTCCAGGGTTATGGGACGACTTGAAGACTCTTACTTTCAGGTTAGTTCTTGAAGAGTTTTCRTGCATGTGGTAGTTAAATATTATCCTCAGGAACCTTTAAAATTCTTCTAACTTGCCTTTCTAGAATAAAATCATAGATATGAAAGGAATCCATTAAAAAATATCACTGAGTAGTTGCCTCTGGGGGAAGAACACCTTTCTCTGAATTTGAGCTGTGTTGTGCAAATTTTGAACCTTTCATGAAGGAGATTTTTTTCCTCTTTTTTCCATTGAATCCTTTACCACGGTCTGAATCTCAGCAGTCCCTTCTGAATGTCTCTAGGTAAATGAATTATACAAATGTTAATCGCGTTCTCCTGACATGGAAGAGTTTAAGAACTTTAAAGGCTTGATTTTTAGGCTTTGAACTGCCTTCTTGAAGAACRTTGCATACTATTGCATGCAGATGTAGAGCATCCATTCTGCCGCTCCAGGTGTATCTCACTGGTCTTGTTAGTTAGTGAAGGGCCTGGGAGGAGCTGTATGGCGGTGCTTCCTCCCCAGCCCAGCCACTCCTGTGAGAGAATGAGACAGGGTGAAGAGGACCTGGAAGAGGGTCCTCTGCACCTTTGTCTTCTCCTTCTGCTGACAGAGGGTGCTAAAAGTCCCCCCCACACACACCCCGTTCACAAGGTCGTTCAGACAGAATCTGGAGAAAACAAACAAGAAACAATAAAAAAGGAGAAGAGTAATTTGAAGCCACAAAATATCATTGGGTAGATGTTTCTCTTCAAAAAGGAACAGTGATGAGCTGCAAATCTGTGTGTGTCCCAAAGTGAGATAGGTGTCAAGATTTTTTTTTTTTTTTTAACATTACTATTTGAGATAGACTTTTATGACATTTCTAATGCTTAAATGTTTCTGTTGATGGATTTTTCTCTCTTACAGTCCCACCATTTGTGGAAGGTGGGGATGAGCTCTTGGACTACATTGTGATTCTCCATAGCCCTTTGGAGTTGGATTGTTCAGCAACAGGGACACCCTCACCAACTATCACGTAAGGGGATTGGTATGACAGTAGAAAAAAAAAATCTGCTGGTTGATTAGGTTAGCTTGGAGGTAGTCTTTATGATCTGCCCATGTTATTTAGTGATGGTTAATCTGTGGAGGACAAAATCCTGGCTCCACTGAAGACAGTGTCAGGCACATGCATGGCAGGATCAGGATTTTGTTTTAAAGTAGTTTGGTATGTTGTGCCAATATGCGTGTCCTGGAAATTAGCATAGATAACAAGAGCCGAGAAAACTCTCATTCCCTTGCTAATGCAACTGTACACTTTTCATCTGCCACCAGTGACTGCTTTTGCTTTGGAGATTTCTGTCTGCCTCTGGTGGTGGCATCTGCTTTCATTACTGCTTCCCAGCTATCACCTTTCTGACTTCTTTAGTGCCTGTTCCCCTGTACTCCCTTCTGCTGATAAACCATTTTGGTCTGTGGCACTCAGAAAAGCAGAATAGTACCTGACATCTCCAAACCTTCCTAGAAATGCAAATAGAGTTACCAAGACATTCTGTTTAGTAGAATTGTGCATATTTTAGGAGTGTTGTTGATCTTACTTTCATAGAGATCTGAGATTGTACTTTCTTTTTGGTAGGTGGTTGAAAGATGGTCAACCGGTTGAAGAGGGAGCTGGACGTAAGATCTTATTAAATGGACAAAAACTTCTCATCTCTCGAGCTCAAGTGTCAGACACTGGCCGCTATAAATGTGTGGCTGCAAATAAGGCAGGAGAACATGAAAGGGAATTTGACGTTACTGTGCATGGTAGGTTACTCAAGGGCAGGGGGGAAAGCAGCAGACTGCCTTTATTTTAAATTGCTGGCAAGAAGGTGCTCAAATTTTCTGTAAATGTTTATTTGTATTAGTGAGTTGAAAAATTGGAGATGAGAGTAGATGACATAGAAGTAGATCTGCTCTTACCTGTAGGGTATTGATTCTATATATTTAAATGTATATGTTCAAATGATACTTCATTTTTGTTTCTGGTGCTTCTTGCAGTTCCTCCAACCATCAAATCAGCTGGGACTTCTGAGAGAGCTGTTGTGATATACAAGCCTGTGACGCTGCAGTGCATAGCCAATGGCATTCCCAGCCCTTCCATAACTTGGTTAAAAGATGGTCAACCAGTAAACACAGCCAGAGGAAATATAAGAGTAAGCACTACTATTTTATGGGATCCAAACCATGAAAGATAGTTAGAATAAGTTATATGTGTTAGTGCTTCTTTTCCTTTTGCTTCCCTCGTGCTGTGATACAAAGGCGCTAAATATCCATCCTGGAGAGCGATGGGCTTTTGACCTGAATAGGACAGTATCTCGGATTGAATAGCAGTATTTAGTAGACTGAATCCTGTTAGACACTTCCATACCAGAAGAGTCCATGACTGTAAATTCAGCATCTGGCTCCTTTCAGTTGTATTTTAACCTTCAAGGTATGGTCGTCTGCCAGTTACGAGGTGGCTCTACCCACTTGTCACTGTGAGGTGGGATTTAGATGAGTTTTTCTGTAAGCACTTCCATTGCAGCACCTACTTATACGTTCCCTTCTCATTGTGAGATTCTGACTTTCAAAGAACAGCCCTTCCCAGTGCTTGCATGCTCCAGGGGGTCGAGCGCTTGTAATGGCTTTGATTTAGTTTAGGCTGGAGCAGTTTTGACATCTTGCCAGCGGCAGCTCTCTCTGCCTGCAGCCTCCTCTTCACCTTGCTTGCCTGCCCCTCTGCCATCTAGGTCTCCTTACAGCTGTACAGCTAATAATCCTGATGTCCCAGGAACACTGAAGTCTCTGAACTACCAAGACACCTCTTGCATGAATATTAGCCCCAGGTTAGAAGAAAGATGAGACTGGCTGTATTCAGCGTAAACGTCTGCTTTGCCATTATGCTTAGCGGCTCTGCCTGGGATCGTTGTGTAAAGTGGTTCCCTGCTCTCTGTTTTGGTACAGCTGGAGTCTTCAGGCCGTATTCTGCAAGTTGTCAAGGCCCTGCTCGAAGATGCTGGCCGATACACTTGTGTGGCAACAAATGCTGCAGGAGAAGCCCAACAGCACGTTCGGCTTCATGTGCATGGTAATGTTTCTGCCTCTAGTTAGAAGCTAAACATGGCTGTTTTAAGGCAGCTTTTTTACATCTGTATTCCCTTCTCTTTTAAGCTCTCTGGCATTTTTATTGTCTCTGCACATCCATCTTTCAGTTTTCTTCCTTTGTGCCACTCCATTAGTAAGAAGTCAGGGCAAAAGCTGTCTGTCTTGGGATTTAGCCTCTCGTGTGGTACCAAGGGCCACAGAAATGAATGTCTTTCCAGTTAACTCTTCTGTTCAGAGGTATCCCAAACGCATTGCCACTAACCCACTGCTCAGAAGGGTACTCTGTGTTTCTGAATCAAGATATGATGTACCACTGTTGGCATTATTATTTTGATCCAAGTCTTCTGGGGAAAACAGCATTCCCCGTGACCTTGCAATGGGGAAATTTTACAGGAATGACTTTTCTGAGAAAGGAACATTCTCTTATGAGGGGATTTTTCAGATTGTTTAAAAGGAATTTTATTTTGCAGCTAAAAACAGTATAAAAGGAATCAGGAAAACTTGAGACGCTGTTGTTTGCATGTGAATTTAATAAATGCTCTCACCATGATTTACATATATTTGCCTCAGAAGTGGTCATGAAGTATTGTGCATTCTTGATGTGGTCCAATCCTCAAAGGATACAGGAGGTGCGGGAATGGTCTGTGGCAAAATGCTCATGATGAGTATGATTATGTTGACTTTCATTGACAAATCAAATTTCCAGTAACTGGAAAACGTTAAACTGAAACGAAGAGAGATTGCAGTATCTCCATGGATGAGACTTAGAAAGAAAAACCACAGTCGTCTTATACTGTGATAATTGCATCATAGTTAATTTTAGTGTCAGTCCCATGCTCACAAATACCTCTTTTGTTCTCAGTCTTCATGTTCAAAGTGTCATTATCTGCTGTTTCTGTTGTTTTGCAAATTTATAGACTTTAGTAAGGTAAAGAGTCTTGCTTTGTTAAAGCTGTGTCCAACATTCAGTTTAATGTTACCAGTTCAGGTAAGATGAGCTTGCCACGTTAGAAGAATTACTGTTTTATGTTGTGCACCCATTTCCTACAAGTCCATTTTAAGTGCCATTTTTCCTGAAAAAATAAAAAGTAATAAAAATAATGTTTTATTCCTATTAACACTAATGACTTTATACTTAGAGCGTATTCTCGTTTCAAAGATGAACTTTCTTGAGAAATTCCCCGGTCATCCAGCAGTTAGTTGAAGCTTGTGCAATTCATTGCCCAAAGTTTCTCAAGGGCAGATTACTTTGTGATTGGATGTTCTGCTAGCTGGGTGGCTCAATTAATGAAAACCTGATGCCTTTGTCTTTTCCCAGAACCACCCAGTCTGGAAGATGCAGGGAAAATGTTAAATGAAACAGTGGTGGTGAATAATCCAATCCATCTTGAATGCAGAGCGTCTGGGAACCCTCCACCAGGTATGCACATGCACCTTGGAGAACATGAAGCAGATCTGATAAAAAATTTCGCTTTTGTGTGTCTTTTGAAGATAATGGATATTCTGAATGTGAAGTTAATTTTGTGGTTTTTAAACTAGCTAGAAACTATTAAACACTATGTATAATGGGAAATGTCAATATGTCAACTGACGTGGAGTAAGTATTGAGGAATTCAGTAATCCCCACCATTTTTAATTAAATGAATGAAAAACACAAGGATAATCTGCTCCCTTGTGTGTACAGTGATGCCCTATTCATAGACAAGAATACTGTCAGACTTCAGGGCACTGGGGCGATTGGTTGAAGGATCAGGAGCACAGGTAGTGTCTTCCTCAATCCCTTCAGTGGCAGGGATGAATACTGACAGGGACAGGAAAACACGCCTGACCAACACGTGGCTCAGGGGCTGAGAATTTTGGCTTTTTTGACCACGGGGAGGTTTACACGGCACCGGGCCTGCTGGCGACAGATGGAGGTCAGCTGTCTCACAGGGGGAAAAGGATTCTCGCTCATGACTTGGCGGGGCTCATTGAGAGGGCTTTAAACTAGGTTTGCAGGGTGAAGCGGATAAAACCAGGCTCAYGAGAGATGAGCTTAGGGGTGGCACACCACTGTTGGGGGCAAAAGTGATAGCCCAGCTCAAGTGCATCTATACCACTGCACACAGCA
>JAYKAV010000034.1:2251581-2314454 GCA_035582835.1 Phoebastria nigripes
TAGATGAGGCGCTTAGGGACATGGTTTAGTGGGCATGGTGGTGTTGGGTTGACGGTTGGACTCGATGATCTTAGAGGTCTTTTCCAACCTTAATGATTCTATGATTCTATGATTCCGCTAAATCAGCTTTAAACACATCCACTCTTTTCCCCTGTTGGGTCAATATTTTATAGTGTAGGGCAGACTTTAGAACAATACCTTGTGCATTGAGTGTGCCTGTCAAATGTGGCCGTGTCTAGGACCTTATCTAAAGTCTATTGAAATTAATAGGAGGCTCTTTGTTTGGTCTGGGACCTTTGCTTGTGAGAATGAGTAGATTTTCTGTGTGTGTACAGTGCTTTCTGTGGCTTGCCCCAATGATAAATTATACTAATGAATTTGTGGGTTTTCCTTATATTCTAAGCTTTGAAAACTATGCCGTGTATATTTATTTGTGTTTTATTTTCCTCACATTTTGTAGAACTATGATTTTTTTTTTTTTCCCTTTTTTTTTTTTTTTTAAGGCAAGTTTCCCATAGAAATCATAGACATTTACCCAAGTGAGAGCTGAAGGAATTTGGCTCCTGTTTAGACTGATGGATCTTTTGAATTGCTTCTGAACTGAAAAAAATCTAAAGCAATCTGGATTTTAGTTACTTCATTGCTGGGATTCTTTCAGCGCTAGGATTTTTGGATTAGGTCTTTTTTTAAAGTTAATTTTTTTTTTGTTCTTGTTGTTGAGATATGCAGATAAAAACTTATTCCCTTCTTTTTTCTGGTGTGTGTTTTTTGTTCCCGCCTTCTTCTGATGGGATATAACAATACCGTGTTAATATGAGAATAATTTTCTGTATTAATTATTGTACAGCAAAACTTGGGGAATAGTGTATAATTAATATCTTATATCTAGTATAGCARCTTATTCTTGTGCTGATGACAGTCCCATTTTCAGAAGAAAGGTGTTACTAAATTTCAGGTGAGCATCCAGGTTCGCCTTATCCACCTTTTAAAGAATTAATTCTTGGCAAAGTATTATTTTTCTAGAATCACTTATACCTTTATAAAACAAAATTTGAAGTTATTGGGGGTATATGTAAAGTGTTATGAAAACATGAGGATTTTATATCCATTTTGCACTCTTTTTTTCTCATCAAATTGCCAATTATTTTAGGACAAACAATTAAAATGATGGAGTTCATATAATTTATACAATAAAACCAGTTTGTTCACCTCTTCTATGTACGATGTGATGCTACATAATAATGTCAAGGTATGACATTAGCTAAGAAAAGTGATAGCACGACATCACACTGAAAAAGAAGCTCGCCTGCACTCTTGTTCATCAGTCAGGCCAGATTACTTCTTGAATGTGTGTCTTTCACAGAAAACTTGTGTGCTACGGAAAATGATTCAGTAAGTAGCAGTTTCATCTAACTGAATAGAAGTGATGCCAGTAAAACATTAGTTACACATTCTGCTGATGGAGGGTGCCATCTTTTGGCTGAGATGCAAAAAAGTCCTCAGATTTGATTATGAAGTTCCTATAAAGTTTTCTTTTGGAGTAATACCAGTTTTCTGGGCTTTATTTTTAGTTTTTCAGCCTGCCAGTTGAACTTTGGTTTGGTTGCTTGCGTTTTGATTCTGTAAACTTTCCCAGGTGGTTCAGTTTAATGTAGCAATACTTTAGGGTAAAAGGTGAAAAAATGATGTATATCATATTATTGCATTTTTTTAAACAGCTGCTGTTGGCCTTGGTATGAGATGAGTAAATCCTCTATAAGTATGCTTTGTGTGATAATTCTTTAACTTCAGAACATTTTTTTCATAAATACATGGTGTGTATGGATGATAGTGTCAAGTTTGCTATTCAATTCTCTAGGTATAGTCAGTATTTTGCACAAATGTTACCAGTTTCCTCATTTTCTAGTTACTTTTTATTGTTATTAATTATGATTAATATTGATATTGGTTTGTAAACGTTGGTGGAAAGTTTGAAGACTATTTGGTTCCTTTGTTTGTAATGGGGGTATTTTTGGCAATTTTTCCATCTTTCCTTTCATTATGCAGCTATCGCATGGTACAAAGACAATCGTCCACTTACCAGTGCCGCAAGTGCCACTTTTCTGAACAGAGGGCAGGTTCTGCAAATTGAGGGTGCTCAGATCTCTGACACTGGCATTTATAAGTGTGTGGCTGTCAACACAGCGGGCACAGCTGAGTTGTTTTACAGTCTTCAGGTTCATGGTAAGTATTATAAAACTTAGAAAAACCACCTGCATGCACCACCTTTGCTCTTTTCAAGTTTCACGTCTGCTTAGCAGACTTACCATCACTCATCACACCATCGTACTGGAAGAGACACGGCACAGGTCAGAGGGAAGAAAATTCTCTCTTCTGTTTTTCAGCGACATTAGAATACATGTTTTGAACTAGAAAAATGTGGTAGGGGAAGTCAATTCTAGGAAGAATGAGCAGAGGCACCAGATTTGTGGAAAAGGTGTTTATGTTATCACTTCAGCAATTTGGAAGGCCTTGCAATTGCTGAGTTTTGCTGTAGATGACTTTAAAGCTCACAGTAGACAAAGAAAGGACACATATCAAATGCTCTTTCATAATCCAAGAGGTTTAAAGAAAAATGTACTGTGTCTAATAAGACGAAGTGGAAGTGTGGGTGTTAGCAGACATGAGACACCTGATCAAAAGCCAAATTGGAGCTTTTCCACTGATTTCAGTGGCTTTTGGATGGGGCCATAATCCAAATTCTTATCTTTGATACATGCATATGCATGTAGCTGATTTTCTGTGGGAGTCTTCCATGCAAAACTGTGGCCCAGATTTGGCACAGTGTCCCTAGCTGAGATGCACGCAGAGTATGTAGTTCCTATTAATGTTAATTAACAAATAATGAGTTGGGCAGTACATTTCCATGGAATTAATGACTATCATGGGAAAAACTGATGGCTCAAGACATGGTCAAAGGCAATTAACCCCACCCAGTGATTAATTCCCAGGAAATATTTAATGCCAAGGTCATTATTCTGGTTAAACCGAAAAATGAAAAATAACTCCTAAGTATACGCATGTCTTTTTATGGGTGGTGGAATTTCAGTGGATATGTCTGGGGTTTTCTAGGGAACTAATACTTTCTGACTTAGATAAAATTGTTTCCCCTTGCAGAGCAGAGTATATGCAGTTGCAGCCAGAACAAATTGCATCAAAGGAGGCTGAAACACCTATCCATGAACCTAGTTAATTCAGCTTGTGTCATGCCAGGCTTACGATGGAGTGCCTTTTGAATTTACCATGAACAAGCTTATCATCCAGTTTACTTAAGAGTTTATGAGTTTGAGAGGAGAAAACTTGCGTTTTTTCCCCTCTTAATAGTGGAAGCAAGAATGACTACTTAATGGAGAACAGACTCTGAAGTGTCAAGTACAGAAAGTTATGCTGCATTTACTGAAAGCCTGCTCTAGATTTCTGTATGGCAGTTGGCATTGTGAATGAGCACCTATGTTGGTCAATTACTGGCCGTATTCAACAACTTCTGTTGTTAATAGTGTTGTGCATGCGGTAGCTATGGTAGAAATTATCAGATCATTTTTGCACTAAAAACAATGCTTGATACTGCAGGCTTAACATTAAATGAAACTAGGCAGGCCTACTGAAGGAAGCAGGTTGAATTCCAGTTTAGTATATTCATATGATTTCATTGTATTAATTTTTTCCACTTCTTTCTCACCACTATAACTTTTTCAGGCATTTGAGAACAATGGATGCTATTGTAGTGAAATAGGGGAATTGTGTGCATGCGTGTGGGGAAAAAAAAGATTATAAAAATCTTTCTGCCGTTTCTGCTATTACTGGAATTTGTCTAAGAGTAGGTAGCCTGAGTTACAGGCTGTTAAAGGTTGCCGAATTTATTAATGAATCTTATTTTCAGTACAGAATTTTATACATTTTTTTTTCCTCACATAGGGTATGTATGAGTAGATCACACCACTCTCATCTCTTTCTAGGAGTGACTTCAAGTGTTAAGTTTTGTGCTGATACTGACTGTAAAGCTTTATTACTGAGTTACTAGTGGTAGGAGCAAATAAAATTGTTTTGATTCTCCTGAGAAATGAAACATCTCCGTTTTTTCTTGTCTCCCTTTTTGACATAGCTCTACAAAATTTGCTAGACTGTATACCTATAGTAAGTGTCTTGAGATGTTCCATTAAGATGTTTTTTATCCTCAGACAGGCAGATGTTACACAGTCTAATCTGGTAAATGTTCACATGTGCTCTGCAAGATGAATTTATTACTCTCTGTATGTGTTTGCTTTATGCAGTTTATATGATAAACTTCTTTCATTAATCCCCGCCACTCCTAATGCCTTTCACAAGGTCTAAATGGAATATTTTAAAAGTTTGAGGGAATATTTTTCTGGTTTTATGTTATGGTTCCTGGGTTTTGCAGCTGTCCTCTGGGCTGAGGGCCCAGTCCTACTTACCTTGCTCACAGTAGTTTCATTGAAGTTATCTGACTGCTTATGTAAGTAAAGAGCAGGATTTGGCACAGAGCAAACAAATGACAAGAGCTCAGTAGGAGTAACATGAGAAATCGTTCCAACAATGTAGTGCCTTGTGGAAAGAGAAATAATGTCCGAAAGTACGCAGCCCACTTAATTTCATTGTGATTAATACCCTTACGTAGCTGTTTCAGCTTTGTTTTCTTTTTTTTCAGTCCCACCATCAATCTCTGGCAGCAGTGACATGGTGACAGTCGTGGTTAATAATCTAGTGCGACTGGAGTGTGAAGCAAGAGGCATCCCTGCGCCTATTCTGACGTGGCTAAAAGATGGTAGCCCTGTTTCCAGCTTTAGCGATGGAGTCCAGGTACTGGGTTTGAACCCTGCTATCTCTGCTGTTTCCTGTTGTGGTAGGAGGCTTTAAAACCGGTACAGTTTAATGGAACTGTATAAGCTAGAGATTTTGGTATGAGAGCTCTAGGTTATTGGTGCAAGTTTAGCTCCAGTAGTTACTGTGTGAAGTAGAAGATACGGATATATTGAAATAAGGTGGTCCTTTCAACTGATTTCATACTAAGTAAGAGTTTGCATCAGCAATTTTTTCACTTACTGGCAAGAAGAGGAAATTGGACCATATTCCTATACTGAAGAGATCTGTAGAGCTCAAGATCATGTAATATCTCATTACATAAAATAGTAATCATAAAAAAAAAAAAAAAAAAAAAAAAAAGACCCCTGATGTAAGGAGGTATTTCAGAGTTAAAAGGACAGGGCATGGTTGCTTTATGAAAGCTAATTTTATGATCTGAAAGGAAAGAGGGGAAACTTGTATACTATGTGGACAACTTGGGGCACAGACAAAAGGTGTGACAGAATGTTTGAAACTGGTAAGAGGGAGGAATGTCCAGATCCAGCAGACGTGCAAATGCCAGGAGTTTCCTGCGGACTTGCATGAAGTTAGACTTCTGCTTTTGCAGCTCTCGAGTAAAAGAGAACAACAGAGTGCAGGGAAGAGTGTAGGGAACAGAGAGATGGTGGGAAGCAGTGGCAAAATGAGTATTTTGTTTTGAAATGAAACCTAATAGTTCTCTCTGCTTGTGTTTCACGTTGAGGCGTGTATTCCCAATGTGTCGTGCTTGTATTCCAGGTTCTGTCTGGGGGCCGAGTCTTGGCATTGACTAGTGCTCAGATCAGTGACACAGGAAAATACACTTGTGTTGCAGTGAATGCTGCGGGCGAGAGCCAGAGAGATATTGATCTCAGAGTTTATGGTGAGATTTTCTGACAAATCCCTCTATATTTTTGGTCATGAAAACTGTTCATGGAGCTTTAATTAAACACACTGTGGCCCAGACCTTTAGCAACATTGAAGAAAAATGGTTCCAACCCATAATGAAAGGCAAAGTGATGAGGTGTGTGCATGTGTGTATATAAAAGTAAAAATATATATATACACATATGTACACATGTATTAAAGTATGTATGTATGTTGTTCTGTGTATCCTTGAAGAAATGTAGCTGCAACAGTGAATTTATAAGGTTAATACATAAAGGCTTATTTATAAATGATAGGAGAAAATATGTGTTTTTCTTTGTGTAAGAAACATGTAGATCCCACGGGCAAAAGATATTACTGGGGCCAGAGCTCAGTTGTCTTTATTGAACCAGAATGAGTCAATGTGAGTTTGCCATACAGCTCTCCAGTTTCTGTTCCATTTTCAACACCTTATTATGCCTGCCTAAATGGTGGTGACTTTTTTTAGTGCTAACAATGACACTGTATTGAGCCGAACCAGTCAACTTTGTCTCTTTCAAGAAGCAGGGAATGTATCTTTAGCTTTTGTACTTTGTCAGTTTTCCAAATTATGTCAGTAAGTTAATTCTGAAGTCTTTTTGGCTGAACTCATGTGTATTCATCCTTCCTTCTGATTTCCTGTAACTTGCATGAGCTTCATCCTGATTTCTTGCAACTTATATAAGATGCCTTTTCATATTGCTTTCTTAGGGATCATTGGTGATGTACCGATATCGAAGAGCATGACACACTGCCAGGAGGAATGCCAGGGAGTTTGACTGTAGCAAGTTTTAAGTTTCCCTGGACAGCTCAGTGGTTTTGTACACCAGGGAAATGAGGATGCACAATGATCCGCCATTTGTTTTAGAAATCTTATGGTACCAGATGTGGAGAGAGGGTTTTGGAATTGAAGAACCTTTGTGGTTTTGCTTCTGCTTTCAGTAGGTCAGCGGAGAGAGAACTGTTTTGGGTCTGCCAATCTCTAGCTTTATGGCAACTGTAAGTAGAAGTCTGGAAAATCTTGCAAGAGAAGTTTGGATGTTTTCTAAGGTGAATAGGGACAGCTGGCCAGGTTATTTGTTTTCAAGTTTGGCTTTCAGAATTGACATCCTTGTAAATGCACTGTGGTTAGGATACTCGTGACTTGAGTCATGGCTACTTTTGCATCTGCAAGGGGTGGTTCAGAAAGTCAGGACTCTGGCATGGCAAGCAAGCTCAAGGTTAACGTGGGCTGGAACATTTTATGTCTAGAGCAAGGAATGTCAAGGTCCCTTTTGGAGTTTGAGGACAGATGTGTATGTATACGTAACCACACAAGTGGCATGGATATATTTATTATTTCTCTTCTATTTTCTGGAACCTCTGTCCATTTTAGCTAGATGAAATTAAGAGAGTTAGTTAGAAGTTGTGTATGTTTAAAATCACTATTGTGTTAGAAGCTGGCTAGGGTTGAGCTCAGCTACAGGGCCATCTTGAGTGAGGCTGTCACCAAAAAGTAATATTACTCTTAGGACTTGCCTCATATGGGTAATCTAATTAAGAAGTCACAGGAGGAAAATAATTTGGAGTGCAGTTGGAGCTGAGATGGTTAGAAATGTGCGGTGCGCTGAGCCAGCCTAGGAGTTGGAACAATCTGGGTAACATATAGTTACCATGAGCATAATTAGATTAATTTTAAACCCTGTTCCTTCAGAAACAAATACTTTAGTGTCTGTTTCTCTCTGTTTCATAAACTCAGTTTCCTTTTGAACACATTTCAATTCATTTAGCTGAGAGGAAAAGTAATTGGTGGAAAAGTATTTGGAAATAAATTTGACTTCTGCAGTAATGGATCAGCTTCCAATTTTCAGTTCCACAATACTCGTAAAGAATCTGGGCCTTTGTGAATTCTACAAAGAAAGCAAGATAAACAGATTTTTTTTTTTTCTTCAGTTACTATATTTCTTATCCACAGAGACCAGACTTTTCCCTAGATTATTTCCAAACTGTGAAATCAGCTGCTCTGCTTAGTACTTCCTGTGCAAGAAAAACAAAGCTTTATTGTTAATGTTATTTTTCAGGACATCTTGAGAACTGTATTGCTGGTTTACTGAGTACCACTTTGGGACATTTTATAATCTCATGTGTGCTAATTAATTCARTATCTTTTTGTTCAGTGAAGCCCAGAGTATTTCTCACAGACAGTCCCACTGCTTCCCTTCTTCTTGCCTCAATATTTTGCGCAGACACGCAATTTCTGGAGTAATGGATTGCAAAACTAAAAAGCGAAGGAAATGTGACAATAAAGGTTCTTACATTTGGCCCTGGTCAACTTCTTTTGGGTAAACGGAACAGTTTTAGTACACAACAAGCATAAAAATCCCACTGGATATGTGTAACCAGACAAAGTAATTATTGCTAGGAGAGTTTTAATTTTGTAAATATTTTAATTGCAATCTAATGTTGCATTAATGTCAAGAATTTACAATGAACATGCTTTAATATTTTTAAATGACGAGAAAGGAAGGGGAATCCCTATGGGTTAAGGATTTAAGAACATATATGCCATTAAGGGCACAAACAGGAATTCTCTTCTGGATCGTGCTTGAGCAGCCCAGTAAAAGCACTTCTGCTCTCTGCAGTTTGCTGTAGTTACCTGTGTTAGTGGTGCAAATGAAGGACCTGACTTGCTGTGGTGTGCATGACAAGCACTCCCAAATTCTGTCTTGCTGGCTCTAATCTGGGAAAGGGAACCTCTGGTAGAGAGCTGGTGGTAAGCAGCAGCAATGCAGGCTATGATGGCCTATGCCACTCTTGCTATTTTCCAAGCCAGTGTGTGTCTGACACCGAAATACTTTAAAACTCTTAATGTGGCAATATTCTGTCGATGACTCAAAGCTGCCTGGGGAGTCTCAGAAGATTTCCTCTGACCGATGATACAGCATGCCATTACCAAAGGACATTTGGTTCAGCCATGAATACTGATACAAAGCCATAGATGGCAAACAGTTTTTGGTCTTTAATCTTTTCATTTAAGCTCATCTTGTCAGTCTAATATTTCCTCCATGTTCTTTTCGACTCCAGCCGTGAACACTTTCCCCATGGAAAATTGCTCACATTCTGTGTTCCAAGATTTAGTTCTTGGTTGCCTTCTCAGTTGCTTTGTTTTTCTGACTGTGGAAACACAAATTATTTTTAAAATGGGGGAAAAAATGCATTTTCTTGAATCTTGACACTTCAAGAACAGCTAATGGGCTTCAATTTAAACATCCAGAAGCATTTTTTTTTTCTTCTACACAGAAAACTTTCATTCCAAAAGCTGATTTTTCTACCCTATAATTTGGAAGTAATAATGTAATAATGAGGTTATCACTGATACTGTAGTACAAATCTAAATATAGTGCTTGGTGCCAACAATTGCAATAATTAGCTAGCAGATACCACACAAACCAGATAGACAATAAAGTAATTGTAGATTATGACTTGATGATTAAGTCATTAACCCATTTACTTGGCTGCAACCATGTAAGTTCTCATTCTGTCTTCTGTATTTGGCCATCTCTGGACAACATTCCTCTTAAACTCAGAGTTCTCCTTAAAGCCAAGTATCCATCTTGGCACTGTCTGGAACAGTTTAAGCCATTTTCAGCTTCTGGGTCTGATTATTATCTTTTGAGCCTTCTCACTCATCAGCTCTTTCTCTTTTTAGCAGGAATGTACTTCCCCATTCTTTGTATACTGGTGATTTTCCTTTCTAGCTGTATTTCAAGTATTTTTTTGCTAGTCTTGGCTTATCTAAATGGTTTCTCTGTAGCTGATATCTCACTAGCATGTATCTTGTTTAGAGGATATTCTGTAAGTAACAAAAATTATTCTGGTGCTTTTTGTGATATAAAGGAGACTTAAGTTGTGTGTCAGAAAGGTAGTAACTGCCATTTTATTTTTGTTAAATGAAGACTGTTAACTCCATGGTGTGTTTACTCTGGGAAGTCTGCAATGCCCAAAGGTCCTTTGTTTTGATGTATTGCTGTAGTTCCACCAAACATCATGGGAGAGGAACAAAACATCTCTGTGCTCATCAGTCAAGCAGTGGAGCTGCTCTGCCAGAGCAATGCTATTCCCCAGCCTGTGCTGACGTGGCTCAAAGATGGACGACCCTTGCTGAAGAAGCCAGGTCTTAGCATCTCTGAAGATGGAAGTGTACTGAAGGTAAACTGGGTGGTCAGGCTCTGGTGGCAATTGCTTTCTGGGGAGTATACCCACCACGAAGGCACTAGATACCCGTTAGAGTTTGGATAGCATTAGGCCCTCTGGTGCAATAGAGAGTAGAGGGGTGAGGAATGAGGGAGGTCACAAACATCTAGATGTTTGCGTACAGATTTTGCAGGAGTAATACTGTATTATTAATATTTAGAGAGACAGATGTAAAAATAAAAATTGAAACCTGAACAACCTCTCCCTGAAATTTCATGTATAACAATGTAAGAAGAAGAAATCCAGGTTTTCATTTTCTTCCTAGATTGAAGGAGCTCAAGTACAGGACACTGGCCGTTACACTTGTGAGGCGACGAATGTTGCTGGGAAAACTGAAAAGAACTATAACGTCAATATCTGGGGTAAGATTTATTAAGCTTATTCCAGGAATGGGAATGGAGCTCAGAGTGAAATTGTGATGTGAGACACTAAAATYCTCTGTAGTTCATAAATACTTAATTGCTGAGGTTCATGCAGGGAGATGTTATTATATTTGCTGTAGTTTAACAGTCCCAAGAAAGTGCACGCATTTTCCAAATTGCTTTGGTTCCAAATTAATACTAGCTACTTCATAGGCCTTTGTCAGGCTGTGTTTGCATGCGTGATAGTAGCTTAGAACTATAACTAACTGGTTTTGTATCCATAGCTCCTATTTGTGCATTCTAATGCCATTTAAAGTAAACTACCAACTTTCCACTTTTTTAAATGCTGAAGTGTGGAAATTCAGATAAATAAAAGCTGGTTTTCCTAGCTTTATTTGCTCTGCAAAGTTATCAATGCTGAATCATAAAAATAGCTTTAGTAAAATTTTTCTATGGCTAGATGATGAATGTGGCTTACGACATTTATTTTAATAATTGATTTTGAGTGTTTTTTCTGCACCGTCATTTTCTTTCCATAGGCAAATTGAAATGTGCCTTTTTTTGTTATTACAAATTAATTTCTTGCTTTGAAATCACAAGACTAGAATTATCTAACAGGTTATCTACAGGGTTTGTAACACCTGTAACACTGTACCATTTTTAGTACAGAATTCTGTCATTATTTATTAAAAAGAAACATTCCTGGTGTTTAAATTAGAGGTGGATATTGTAGTACCATGCAAGAACGTGCAGTTTTCCCMTGCTAATGCACATACCCATTTACTGTGCATGTCATCTTCATCTCTCATCTCTCCCTCCCCCAGATTGGTAAGATCTGTAGTGTTGTAAAGGACCTTTGCTGCTGGAGGGATATGGGTTTGTTCTTTTGTGCAGTGAGACTGCTTCAGTAGGATTTTGAGAGGAGGGATAATTCTTTGCTAGTTAGCAGCTTTGATGGAATAAGCTTAATAGAAACCAAAAGTTGCCTGTGAAAGTCATCTGTGGATAACTGTTTAGAATTATAGTCTTTGTTTACACCCAGGGACCAAAAGTCCTGCTTGCCATATTTTTAAGTTTTAAATCCATGTATCCTTCTGAGGATTGGTGAGATCCTCAGCGCTAACTCTGGTTCCAAGAACCAGCCCATGTGTTAAATGTAAGATGTACCTCCGTAGAGAATGGCACAAACTTCTTGACCAGAAGCAGGACAAATGAAAGGTTGAAGCCAGTACGGTACAATAAAGCCCTTTTGCAGTTGTTCTGAAACCCGTACATCTGGTTGCTGCTAAATAAAGAGTTTGGAGTGTCAGAAGAAGAAGCTGTCTACTGTCACGTGCATTAAAAATGTGCTGGATAAGTTATTCACTAGTGAGATTTTATTTGCCAGTTTCAGCCTACGTTCTCCTCTGCTTTTTTTGGTCTCTTTTCAAGTGTTACCTACACTATTTTCATCAGAAGAAAATGGTTCCCCCATTTCAAGAAGGCAATTATCCCTTCGCTAGTGATTGAACCGAAGTTCTTTAAGACTTTGAGAATCAKAGTGAAAACAGTGGTCCCTTTTGTCTGCAGCTGGTTTACAGTCACAGAGCTGTAGAGCAAAGCTGGCTCTCTGCTACAGTAGGGCAATCGAAGGGATGGGGTCCTTAGTGTTGGATGTGGTGGTCAGTGTGTTGCTGCAGGAAAAATTCAAAGGAAAAACTTGGGCTGAATTTTAAAAGTCACTTTCCGACTAATGATGATATCTGTAGGTTTATGAGCTAAGTCCATGAATGAGGCAGGCTCTTAGAGTTGGAGTTAGTTTACACAATTCACAGAAATGGCTTTGTTCTGTGAAGTCCATTCAAAAGTCAGCCAGAAATAGAGCCTATGCATGCACCAGACCTCAGAGGCTGGAAGGATAGATGCAGTCATTTGCAAGTATATTATTCCCTACCCAGGATCTAGTTTGCATTGTCAGCAAGAGAATACAATCCTTGTAATTGCTTCAGAGCACAATGAGACAAATTTGTATGAGGGTCATTTGGGTCCTACTGTTGGCTGATAACGTTTTGTTTCAAATGCTGCAATTATTTGGCATTTCTTTTCAGTGTCACCAAGTATTTATGGCTCGGATGACATCTCTCAGCTGACAGTAATTGAAGGGAGCTTGATAAGCCTGATATGTGAGTCTAGTGGCATCCCACCACCCAGTCTTACCTGGAAAAAGAATGGTGAGTAACCATCCATTGTCTGTTTTATAAAGCAAATGTGATAATTCTGACCTGCCAGTTTTTCTGTTTTCCTGTCAACGTTTTAGATAGTGTGTTCTGAGGAGTTCAAACATGCAGATGTCTAAACCATCTTGATATTGAGTGAAATGAACCACAACAGTAGATTATGCCCTTCTCTTTAACTCATCTCTGCTTGGWTTAGGTGTCATTATTCCTAAAGATGTGCAAGAGAAGCACAGTGCAGAGATTCCTGAGCTGACTTAAAAATGGATAGTTTATACATGTTAGTGAAACACTTAACCCCTCTCAATATGCTTATTTACCATGGTGTAGCAAGACAGTGTCAAGACTTATTTGTGGATCACACCAGCGGGGCTGAGAGTCACTGTGAAGTCCTGTGGTGGTGAGTCGAGGGTAGAGACCCTCGACCCTGGGATCCACTGCATAACATAGACGTATCCTCTGGGTTATTTTTAAATTTGCAGCCATGGCATACTGCCAAGTGATGAAAATGCATCCAGTTGTAGTAATTGCATTTGGGATTTACTGAACCTTTCTCTCATCCCATCTTCATATTTAAGAGTAGTCTGCACACCTTTTTGCTTTAGGGGTTAAAGTAACATTGACAAACACCTTCTTATGAATCAGTAGACAAAAGCAGGTATTTTTAGCACCTTCTTTTAAGCATGGATGCTGTTGGAGACAGAATMTTAGACCAAGTAAGATGTTGAACTCTTCAGTATGGTAATTCTTGTGTTATTAATCAATCTTACCTATTCATCTGTGTCTTTCTAGACGGCGCAATTCAGTGTAGTGTGTGCCTACCTTAATTAATTTTGGCTTGTGGAAAGAGCAGATTTTAGTTACAAAACATTTTTTCTAATGCATAAAATTTTCAGAGAAAATGAAGTTTATCAAGTTCTTTTTAAACCCTGCCTCTTGGAAGCCAACGAGGCATTGTATGACATGTTTTAATAATGTACTGGAAGGCCAAAGTGTATACACTTAAATGGCAGAAAGGAAACTTGAACCTGTTGAAGAGTCTAGAAAGGCAGTTAGAAAGTAGTACAGTTTAGAATGTTACTTGAGAGCAAGATTTTTCATCACGTTTGACACTTGGTGCACTCGTTCATAGAGAGGATTTTAAATGCACAAGTGGGAAATGAAAATTCAGCTTGTAAGAATTATCAGTGGCAGGTGTATTCTTCCTGTCACAAAGTCTCCCTGCGGTTTGTAAAGATGAAGATAGTTGCCTAATCTGAGGTCTCCAAGACCGAAAATTCTACTCAGAGAATGATAATATTATTTTGCTGTCATGTTTCTGCTGAGGATTTCCTGGGCAGAAGTGTATGCACAGGTGCTGTGTGACACACAATACACAGATGGTCCAGCTGTACAGACTAACTTACATGTTTCTAAGCACTGGCTGTGCTGGGTGTGACGGTTATATRCTGGACAATGAGTCATTTTACTGAAAGTATTGAATTTGCTGCTCAGTGGAAGTGTCCAAAACTTTCTGGATGGATGTGAGTGTGGTGAGAGTTATTGTGCTTTAGCTCAGGTTGCTGTATGTTGTGAAGTCAGCAATTAATATGGGAAGTCCTCAGAATCTGCTTGCGTGAAGTTTCTGACGTCTGGGAAAACTCTGCTAGAGCAGTTCTAAAATGGACAATTGTGCAGCTCAGTAATTTTTAAATGAGCCAGTGGACTTTACAGTGTGTGAGCAAGCTCATTACCATTTTCTGTGTTTTTATCTGAAAGAATATCTCTTGCAGGCTCTCCACTGGTGGCTGACCTTTCGGGAAGGGTGCGGATATTATCTGGAGGCAGACAGCTACAGATTTCAATTGCTGAAAAGTCTGATGCTGCATCTTACACTTGTATTGCTTCAAATGTAGCTGGAAGTGCAAAGAAAGAATACAGTTTGCAAGTATACAGTAAGTTACCATGAAAAATTCTGTTTATAGTTTACCAGATCTGAAATAGAGTTCTGTTATGAAAGTGTTATCAGTACAGTGATGTTAGCTGCAGGATTTTCAGAGAGTAATGTCTAACTATAGGACAATTTCAGGCTACTCCGAGGAGAATGTTAAGTAATTAAAATTTTGACACTTTGGACTTGGAGCTTGACCAAGACTTTGCATATACCTGTTGAAAGTGCCTTTCACCACAGATGATTATGAGGATGTAACCACTTTAGGGGTTAGTTAGTGTAATGTCTCTTGTCACCAGACTGTAGTAGTGATGAAAACTAATTGAACTTAGATTTCCAGTTTTACTGCCCAATTCTGTATTTCAGTCAGGAATAAAAAGAAGTATTTTTAAACAATCCCATGAAAGAGAAAATCTTCAAAAATCTGTAGGGATTGACAGCATCTATTCTAAGCATTTGGGGCAGTCTTTTTTAATTTAATTTTTTTTCCTGTTTACATTTTTAAAATTGCCTGTAAGTTACATTTTAAAAAACATTTTTACTTTATGGGGTGGGGGGAGGGGAGGTTATTTGTCTTTTCTCAGCCCTGTGGAAAATGCTATGAATTGCAGAGTGCCCCAAACTAATTTGCCAGCAGTAACCCCCAATAACTGGTCTTTCTGCAAATGCTGATCTGGCAAACGTGATTGTTGTTCTGTTCAGAAACAGGTGAAGATCTTGAAATGTAGCTTCCAGTTGACTTCTAAACTGTGTTTCTTTTTCTTTCACAGTTCGACCAACTATATTAAACAGTGGTAGCCACCCATCAGAAGTTGTCGTCACCCAAGGAAATGAAATTTCCTTGGAGTGCAAGGTACAGGGCATTCCAGAACCAGCAATAACGTGGATGAAGGATGGCCGTCCGCTGGTCAGTGGAAGGGACATAGCAATACTTCATGATGGTCACTTTCTTCAACTGAAAAATGCCCAGGTGTCAGACRCTGGCCGCTATGTCTGTGTTGCTGCCAATGTGGCAGGGCTGTCTGACAGAAAATATGATTTAAATGTTCATGGTGAGTATGTGCAAAATGGGGCAGGCATAACTGAAACAAATTAGACCTTTTAAGTTCACCAAAGGACATCCAAGAAATAGTTGTGTGGCTAAATGCACCACCTGTATCTGTTGCAGGCTTTACATGTGATGCAGTTTCAGTTGCAGTGTTACAAAAATCCGAATCCAATTTTGTAACTCCTGAATATTTTAAAATCTTACCTCTGTTCCTGTTAATATCAATCCACCCCCAGTTGCTCCGTCTCCTGAGAGGAGAAAACCAAGATATGGTATAATTTTATACGATATTGGGGTGAGTGTCATGGTGGGAAGTATTCTATTGTAGGAGATAGAAATGAAGGTTTAACCGAGAACACCCTGCTAGTGGCCGCTACCAGAGGACAGTTAAAGAAGAATTTAAAGATGGTACCTCCAACTAGAATTCATCTCCATAATTTGACTTGATGGAATTGATTGGAACGTCACGTTATCTTACAGCCACTGTAATTCTTTTACATATGATTTTATACGCTTCATTGAACACTGAATATTCATGTTTTACTGTGAAAGTAAACACAGGAATTCTCATTATTGAAAATAAGAGGCCTAAATTATTTACCAGTTTTATTTATATATTTTTTTATTTGGAATGTTTGCTGTACTGTGTTATCAAACTTCTGGGTAGTAAAAAGAAACTTTAAACCTCCTCAAGCTACTCAGAGTGCTGGAGGATGTTAGTCAATTCTTGACCCTAGGCTTTATGTTCTAAAGTATGAACTGTAGAACTGCAGAACTGCTTCTGAAGTGGAAATATTCTTATTCCTAGCAAAGAAAAGCTAAAAATAAATTTGCGGTAGTTATTTTAATAGGGAGTTGTTCTTTCCATTAGAAAAAGCATGTAATTCTGTCAGTGTTAGAATCTTCCCTAGTGTTTTGTTAGATACTGGAAATTGTAATTTGCATAGAATGGACAGAACTACTATAAAATGTTATTCGCTAGGGATCTTAAGCCATAAAATAAAGGTAATAGATCTGATAGAATTTAATTTTAATATTTCCATGCAGTTACACAGTAAGAAATTGTCATTAATATACAGTATTAAATGTCTCAGTTTTGTAGCTCTTCACTTGCCAAGCTTATCTTAGCTTCAGTGAATTATTATTTGGATGACAGAATGTTTTAATTTTTATTTGTTCTGAAGTATGGCTTTTCTTTACTCTTGTTCTGTAGTTCCCCCAAGTATTGCTGGTGACCTGCAGATGCCTGAAAACATCAGCATTGTGGAGAAGAATCCCATCTCTCTGGTTTGTGAAGCTTCAGGAATTCCCTTGCCATCAATAACGTGGCTCAAGAACGGATGGCCTGTCACTTTGAACAACTCAGTGCGAATCCTCTCAGGTACAAAAGCTGTAGTTATTTAAAAAAAAAAAAAAAAGGGAAGAGGGCAAAGGGCCCTCTGCATCTGTAGTGTAGGTATTTCACATGAAAGAAGGTTTGGTTTAATAATCTGTAAAGACAAGGAGAGAAAAGAAACTTATTCAATGCCAAATTTTTCAGTAAATGGGGTCAGATTGGCTGGAGTGCCTGGTGAATAGCTAACGTAAACTTTTAAAGTTGTTACCAAACTTTATGTGTATGGGCCAAAGACATGGTAACTATTTGGTCTGTGACATGGAATAAGCCAGAATAATGGCTGTTAGCGTATGTTAGTCCAATGCTTATTTCCAGAAATATGTCAGATGGTAACATCTTGGTTTGTCACTGCCAATACATATACTGCATTAGCTCTCTCATTTGATTAGTTTTCTCTACCTCTTCCTCTTCACAGTTATTTTACCCTTTAAAGATGAAAAATCTTTGAGAGAATGAATACATATGACAATAAACAAAACACATCTTTCATTTCTGTGGGTCTGTATATAAAAACAAAGGGAAACCTGTTCATGAGCCTCAGAAATTAATGCATGTAAATACTTCCTGGCCTTGGAGCTAACTGAATCTGATCTTCAGAATGTCATCTAATAAAAGCTGGAATTAGGTGATCAGTCAAAGACAGCACAGAACGCTGCATTAGCTAGAAGACTAGTCCAAGGGATCTGGAGAAACTTATGATAGGCAAGCAGGGAAACAGATCTGATTCATTGGGGATCTCGATTTTCAAGCTGGAATAACCTACAAAGAACTAGTTCAGATGCTTTTTTTATGACAATAGTAAATGACAGAGGTGTCCGAAATAGGAGGGGCTCAGTACCTGTTCCTGTAAACCGTCTCCCGGCAATACCATAGGGAAGTGAGAGTACTTGACTGGCAGCTGCAGTGATGTTAAAGCTTTGTGTTTACAATAGGAAATTGAGTTAGCAGCCCTTGAGATTACAAACGGAAAATGCATACCATGCAGGCAATACGTTTTGCGTTGACTTCATGTGTCTGGGGATCAGCTTTGTGGAGTGTGTAGAAGTAATTAAGTATCTGGTTACAACGGAGATGTATAGATGACAACTGAGATGTTTCTTTGATCTTGGGTTTGCCACTCACAGCTAGAAATCTCATGAAAATAAGTTTTGATGAAGTTTCTAATACTCTGACATAGCCACCATGCAAAGCCAAGCCACCCTACAGCATGAAGAAAACTATCAGACAGGTAAAGGAACTGGAAGGTGTTTAGAAGCTCAGCTAAGATCTGGATTTGAAGCTGGAATTTTTCAGGATTTTTTTCATTCGTGTAGCTTTTAACATTACAGGTAGTCCTGTCTTCTGCTTTCCCATTTTTACGTATGGTGCGTGGAAAAAGGAGTGGGTATCTGATTATTATCCCGTATAAATCTGACTATCTGAGTTGGTATGCATTCCTTTTTGTGTGAAGTTGCCATCAACAAAAATAATTTCTTCCGGGCTTGATTGTTTCTGTTCTGTCTGTTGATTTCTACACCCACACTAATACCACCACCCGGATTGCAGAGTCAGGAAGGGTGAGAGACAAAAAGATGTTTATTGTCTCTGAATGTTAGCTGCAGTGGGAGTGGGGAAACAGGCCAGGACTCAGTGCTTTGTTTTCCAGCAAACTTTGTGCTTTTGTGCAGTTCTTTAGAAAACTACACATTGTGGTAGTGAACTGTAACCAACATGGCATTTGGAACTTTATTTGTCCTTGTACAGCTGTAAAAAAAACCAAAACCACCAACAACAGCAACAAAAAATCCCCCTCTTCGACTAATTTAAGAGGTAAAATACTTTGCCAAAGCAAGATTTTGGTTCTGTTGATTGAAAACATACTTGGCATTGTGGATGATTTAAATGTGTGGACACACTGCTGGCAACTTTGAATCTGTTAATTCAGATACTATGCTGATGTTTTCTTTTAATGATGCTTCCTACATACTTTAGAAAAAAAAGAAAAAAATTCCACCATACCACATCTGCTTTCCTTGCAAACCATGCACTAAGCTGCGTACTAGCTTTAGGAAGGAGAAAAGCTTTTATTAAGTTTTAGCTAAATGTAGAAAATCATATCCTGCCTCAGCACTGGAGCCCTGGGCGTGCAAGTATGTGATACCATAGAAAGTTACAGTTTCCTGCAGGCAGATACCTGCATCATTTTGCTTCTTATATGGCTTTGTTCAGGATGTGGATGGGAGAAAGGATCAGGGTGACGTGAGTCTGCAAGAACTGAGCCTTCCTCAGTCTCACAGAACTCTCTCCAGCAGGTAGGATTCCTTGAGCGGAGGCACATCCATCAAGCAGGTCAGCAGTTTTTTCCTTCAAAGCACATGACCAGGAACATAAATTTCTGGGATATATCCCAATAATGAGACCCTGTGGATATCCGCAGGCAGGACATAGATGTGATGTGCTGTGAGGTAATGATTGCTAACGTGAGAGCTGCTAAYGAGAAACTGGAAAAGGCTGAAGGATGCCACCACATTTGTTTTCACACTTAAATGCTCACTAATGTTTGTTCTGCTGTTCCTCTGCCAAAAAAGGAAGCAAAGAGAAATTATTCTGCTAGGGCAAAGTGGGGATATTCTTGGTCCTTTGGTCAAACGAATTTGCAAATCTTCCTTTTAAACTAGCATGTTTGTGCAAATGTGTTCTGACAACTGCTCTGCTGTAGTGTTATGAAAAATATGTTATTTTAAAACATTACATGTAAACCAGTATTGTTGTCACCTGTTATTATTATAGATGGCACAATTAATACAAATGCTAGAAGAGAGGAGTGGAATTTTATTCCTTATCTGTACATGTGAAAATACCTTTATGGAGTGTTTGTATGTGTTTATAAAATAAACTTATTTTTATGTATACGCGCGCACACACACCCCTCTGATGAGGCTTTTATTATTTTTCCTGGATGGTCATCTAGATTCTCAGTATAGCAAAGTACTCATGTGAACAAAAATCCTGACTGTATTCTGTCAAAATTTCCTGCATAGAAGTACGTGCACGAATCCTGCATAGTGCAAACACAGTGTTCCTGCCACATCCAAAGTGTCTGTGCTGATCAATGAATTACGTGTGCACTGTACCCCTGCATGTAGTTTGAGTGACTTGTGTGGAGCAGGTTCGATTTTCTCTGCACAAACTCTACAAATGTGTCTCGAAGTTTTCAGTGATTGTTCTGGCTGGTCTCTGACTTCCTCCAGAAATTCTCAGAAGATGTCTGAATGCGTCAAAGTTCACTTAAATGTAATTTCTGGAGGAAAAATAAAAGGATGTGTCAGGGTAGTTTGGAAGTTACTGACTAGAAAGAATAGTATGATCGATATTAAGCACAGATCTAAAAGCACTGAGGAGCTGAGGGCCTGAGCAGACATACAGAAATGATGGGAGTAGGAGTAAGGTCAGTCACTTTCTCTTACTGTTTGTTCAACAAAACAAAGTACAATAAAAAAATAGACCAGATTAAAAAAATCTACAGCTGTAAATTTAAGCAAAACAAAACAAAAAAAAATTAGGAGTTAGCACAGACAATTTGGGAGCATATTGGTTGGAGCAGGACTTTAATGATTGTATGCTTTTTGGCTTTCTCCTCAGGGGGCAGAACGCTCCGTTTGACACACACGAGTGTAGCAGATGAAGGTCAGTATACTTGCATAGTGACCAATGCTGCAGGAGAAGTGAGGAAGGATTTTGACCTTTCTGTTCTAGGTAAGTACGTGATAATTTTTCTTACAGTAGAAGATAAGGGGATCTACTGTATACTTTGCTGGTATTTTAAAAATTATTATGCCAAAACATACATCCTTAGGGGTAAAAAAAAAAAGTGCATCTGATAACATGGTCAGAAAATCAGGTTTTAAAGAGAAGTTACTTCTACATGTGAATTTGCTGTTTGCTTAGTTTTTAAAATTAAGATTCTTCAGGCATAATTTGGAATAACTGGCAGCTACTTCTGTTTTGTGGTTTGTTTGGGTTTTTTTCTGAAAAGGAACTATGTCAATATAACTGGCTTCAGTTAGGTTGTTATTTCAGTTGGATGGAAGTCTGGGGGATGCTGACAGCYGTACTCCCATCCTGTCTTCTGTTTCTTGTTGCTCACAGCTTCACTCTCCCTTGGGTGTGATGAACAAGGTGAATCAGTTTATAGATGATCTGAAAAGGTGGGGGGGTTGTGTTTTCCTGGTCAGGTTAGTTTTCAGCCAGAGCAGTTCCCTGCTGGTTCACCATACAGCCTATAAATGCCAGTATTGGTGAAAGGAAGATGACAAAAGTTGAGTGGTCAGGGGAATAGTGCTATTTTTTTTGGCACTGGCCTGAATTTAAGCTGGTTTAAGTCAAAAGAAAACTACGGCCCCAGAAAACCATACGAAATTCATGTGAATCTGTTGCATCTAATGCTCAAATGCAGAAAGGTGCAACCCCATATAATAATACTCATGAATTAAAAGCAGCATTATTGTGCAGCAGCAGGTATAATATCTATAGCTGAGTGGCATGATGGTAATAATCTGTTGCAACAAAGATGTGAAGGCAAAGCCAAGACCAACAGGGAAATTAAACACTGGAGCTGGAATTGTTTTTGCAAAATAGAGATCTCTGATTCAGTGGAAACCTTTAGTCAGTAGAGGCTTTGGTATTGTAAAACATATAAACCAAGTGTGGTAGTGAGTGATCCTGCTAATGTATTTAGACAAGGACTAGTACAGCAGGCTCTTTAGATGGCTATTTGGAACCCTTCATATGTAATTTTGTCACATTACTTATTTTTTAGAAAATGGTATTTTTCCCAGAAAATACTGCTTTTTGGTTTAGTAACCATTTCTTATTTTTATCAATAATTACCAGGCCTGATGCAGGCTGTCTTATAGCATTACTGTATATAATTTTCCTGTAAGTTTCTTCTCTCTAAGGGGCTGAGCGCTAGCAGCTTCCCTTGCCTTCAGCTGACTTGTGCATATTCAGCCTGTAAATGATAACTCACGTTCATGTCAGTTCATGTTTATTTGATGAGCTCATGGAAGTGTAAGTCTGGTAGAATGGAAGAGATGGATAAACACTGAAAAGCATTCATTGTTTTACTGTTTTCTTTGGAGGGTTTTAGTAGCAGGGTGTTCATGAGGGTTCTGGAAATCTCTCTTGCATAGGCTTTGTTTGCCTTGAAGAAAAATGCTCAGTGAAGCTGATTTCGAGTGGGATAAGTGGAAAATTCCATTATTCAGTCTTCTCTTCCCTCCCCCCAGTAATTTCTTTGTCTTTCTAGAGGAAAGTTACTGGAATGTGGCCTGATAGCGACACAGAATATTCACCGGCTCATTGTAAATAGGAACTGTACAGAGACATCCCAGTGTTTCTCTAAATTGGTGTAGGAGTTGCAACAGGGGAGCCAGTTTGCATGGAGAGCTTGGTGTAATAAGCATAATATTTATATTTGCAAAATGTTTGGTGTGGCTTTGTCATATTTCTGAAATTAATATGTGTTGACATCTTACTGTATTATGTTGGGGCCAAAGTGATGAGTTGGTCTGTTTGTTTATGAATAGTAACTTTTGGCCTGACTTAAAAGTCCTGAACTTTATGATTTTAGGTTATATTTTCCCCATCTAATTCCTTCACTAGTTGATGCTTCTTTGTCTCATTGCATTTGGACACAAGAATCCATACAAAAGTGTTTTGCATTGCTTGTACAGTCGCAGCAGGGAATTTGATCATAACTGCATCACAAGTTGGTGAGAGTGCCAGTACTGGCCACATCTTCCTGCATGCTAAATTCTACTAACCCCCATCTCACCGTGTGTCCTGTTCAGAGGTCAACTTTTAGCCACGTGGAAGTAGTATCTTTGCCATACCAGTCAAGTGAGATGCAAACCTCTTTCAATTTTTTTTTTGTTCTTCACTCTAGTTTGTACCCTTCATTAGTTTCAAAAATCTGGTGTAACATTATTTTTCTCTGTTGACAATGAATTCTGCATATTACCATGATTCTTATTTTTATAAAACTTTTGCTTCCAACTTAGTGGTAGATCACAAATAAGCTGCTGAATATATTTTAATTCCTCTCTCTTTAGGTCTTCTATCTAGGCTGAAAGTTTGCATTTTGTAGGATTATTAAAGCGTAGTATCTGGCTCCCTAGTCCGGCATTTTTGTTACAAAACTTTCCAAAATCTCTTGGAGATTGGGCTTGCTTTCCTGTAACTATAGGCCTCTTCAACCTGTTATACTCCATGCCTACCTTGACTTGTAGTGCCATTTTCTTTTGGCCTGAATCTACAAATGCCTCTACTTTGAAAGAAATAGTTGATCAGAGCTTTTCACCACCACAGCTACTCACAAACACATTCATAATCTGGCATCCCTCATCCAATAGCACATTAGTCTGTGTAGTCCTGTTGACCAAGATTATTTGGAAACCAGTCATCAAGTGGTCAGCAATACAGTAAGAGTTTCCTTGTATTGAGTTAGCTATTTGGGGGATGGATAGGTATTTTAAGGGTATAGGTTTGTCTTCTATTTCCCTAGAGAAACATAGTTTGTACCCYGGCAAGATGCCTTTAGACCTATACAGTTTGTTCATCTGCCTGTATGGAATTAGCTGTATTTGCATAAAACACATGTATGCCGTTACAGAGCATCCACTTGTTGGTAATCTATTGTATTGCTTTGAGCATGCTGCTAAGGAAAAAAAAACCACACATGGTATGTGAATAGACAAGCTGACTCTTTTTTTTTTAAATAAATCAGTTCTTTCCCTAGAGTTCTAGATAGATGCTTTCAATTACTGTTGGAAAACAAACAACTTWTAAACTTAAGCACATGGTTTCGAACAAATAAATCACTTGCTGCTTAATATGGGTGATAGAAATTGTTTACACACTTATAAAACCTGCTGGTGCATAAAATCAAACCTGGCCTCACTAACCAGTGCTCATCACCATTGCCCTACTGACCATACTCAGAAATACTGTCCTACAGACCATACTCCTCAGCACCCTGAATATCTCTCTAGCTCTGAAGACTAAGTGAGGTGAGTACTTTATGGGTCTGTGGTCCTCTCTTGCCCTTTGCGTGGACTTGTATGGTTAAAGGGTACAGAACAGAGTACGTATCTGTTGTACAGGCAGGTTAGCTCTACACTGTCTCACATCTGGACCTGTTTCTGGTAGATCTGAGCCGGTCATTGATTGATGTGATTAAGGGAAGCACACGCTGAGATATAGCCTGAGTGTGTCTTTGTTGTATTTAAATTGGTTGTAAGTCATACTCGCTAAAGTTGTAATCTTGTATGTTTGCAGTGCCTCCAGGGATTGTGGGTGAAAATAAACTGGAAGATGTGAAAGTGAAAGAGAAGCACAGAGTTACCCTAACATGTGAAGTCATAGGTAAAAGTATACAATATTACCTATCTTTACTGATCAAACCCATGGTGTCGATCATCGTTGGTTCTGAACAGTGTGTTTTTAATGGCATTTTCAGTTCAGTGGAATTTTTAAAATTAACCATGGTGCTTATAGCAGGACTAAGCACTCCTTGTATAGTGGTTGTATAAAATGTAACCAAGAGGATAGTTGCTGTGATATTTCTTCTCTAAAGGCCTGTGGAATTTAAGAGGAGGTGTATATTACTTCAGGAGGTTTGAAGGCTTTAGAATACGTATTCCAAAACATCTTCCTAAAGGATATATTTTAAAAGGGCATCTGAAATTGTATTTTTTCTGTTTTTCAGAAATCTTGGCATATCCTAGAGGCTATGCAACAACTAATATTTGCAATTTTCTTTACTCCATTAAGGGAACCCTGTACCACAGATCACCTGGATAAAGGATGGGCAATCTCTAACTGAGGATGAAGATCACAAGCTTCTATCCAGTGGGCGTTTCCTGCAGATCACCAATGCTCAAGTCACTGACACAGGGAGATACACATGTATTGCATCCAATACAGCTGGAGATAAGAGCAAAAGTTACAGTCTTAATGTACTTGGTAAGACAGCTGGGCTGGCTCTTGCAGAGAAAATAGTAATCTCAGGAAAAAACAGATAATCACATTGGAATTTGGTAATACTTTAATTACAGCAATGCTTAAGTTGCCTGGCTGCGATTAAAATTTTATAGCTTAGTGATTGATAAATAATAGTAGTTCAAGAGAAACAGCAGTGTCCTGTGCTTTAGATAATATAGAGCTAGAAAATGCAGAGCTATAACAGGACATYGTACGGAATGAGCGGGACAGTACACTGGTTTATTGTGATTCAGGGAAGGAGTGTCTGAAGAGCGCTTCAGATTGTGATCTCTTCATAAAAGCTGAAACCATCTGCAGTTCTCTTTTTTTTTTTCATGGCGGTTATTGCATAACCAAATGCAAACAATGGCGAGTTTGTTTTCCACGTCCTCATTTCCTAGGCTCCTGCCTCCTACCAATCTGCTGCTCACAGGATCATCAAGCAGCAGGTCTGCCAGCTGCTGTGCAAGAAGTGGTGGCTGGCTTCCTGGTGACCTGTGTTTTGACAAAGGCTAAGGGTAGATGGAATCCACCGACACGGGCTGACCGTTGACTTCAGGACAAAACATAAAACCAGATGAATGTTGGTTCTGGGTTTCAGTGCGCCTCGTAGGAATGCCTCCCAGCTATTTAAGGCTACAGCCAGATTCTTAGACTGAACAGGGAACACAAAATTGGCTTTTCATAGAGGTCCTTCCCCTGGTTAATGATTTTGTTGTTCTCAGTGTCTCCAACCATTGTGGGTGCAGACGGCCATGGAAGTGCAGAAGATGTCACTGTTATCCTCAACAGCCCAACATCACTGGTTTGTGAGGCTTATTCGTATCCTCCAGCTACAATCACCTGGCTGAAAGATGGCAATCCTTTAGAATCAAACAGAAATATCCGCATTTTGCCAGGTAAATTTTTTGTTGTTATTGAGAAATAACATAACACTTCATTCTTTTATTGTTTAGTCACAGATTTTTTTGAAAAATCAAAGGATATATTTCTATTAAGTGCCATGTTTGTACTTTTGTAGCACTTCCCATTCCAATATTTTTTAAGTGCTTCACAATTAACTGATTATTTACTTGTGTTTTATTTGTATTCAGGTATTTATCCTTTTGTTCCGTAAAGCTAAATGAAGGCAAACAAGTTTATTGGAGTTAATAATGAATGTAAATAACTTGAAATTAAGTGTGGAAATTACATGGAGAGAGATATAAACAACAACATTAGTAAAAAGAATGAGGTGGCATTTTTCTAGGTCATTAGTGGTTTGCCATTTTTGATTTGTGGAGTAACTCTTACCTAGCACATTTATGGAGGTGGAAAACAGGAACAAGCTTCACTGGTAACACTGAAGTAACGTAGATGAACAAGTACTTTAGCATTGTTAACTGCAAGTGTTCAGAGAAAGAATGAGTCGATATTGATAGCAACAAATTGAATTACTACATGGGGGGACAATTTCTAGGAATGCAGTCTGAAAAGAGCTGCAGCCAAATTAAATAGTGACTCATCTCTGAGAATGCAGACAATAGATCATAAACAAACAGGATACTATGGGAAGGAAATTGATGGATGTCAAAGTTGTTGAGGCCACCTGAAGTCTTAAATCCTACTGATTCATTCACGTTTACACTTCTTCTCACTGTGGCCGTTGCTTCTGTCCATTCCCCAGAGGGAGTTAAGGGCCTCTTTCATATGAAGTACTGYACTGAAACAGAAAGGCAGTTCAGAGGCTCACATCCACCCCTGTATGTTGAATAGACTCTTTTTGCTTAGTCTTACCAATTATGCCTCCTTTCCTTTTTTCTGTGAATGAAGTGCAGAACCCTAAATCACTTTTTCCTAGCTAAATATCTTCAAGAAATTTCTTATACAGAACTATGTTAACAAATTTTCCAAGAATCTGTAAGCAACAGGAGTTGTGATCCAAAGCACTCCTGCAAATTATTACATAGTATACATGGTGGTAAGCAGTCAGTTTTTCATGCTCATCTAAGGGCAGAATTTGGACCAAAGGGTCGAAAATATGCTGCAGAAACTATTTAAATAATTGGAAAGCAAGAGTATAATGTAGATGCTATTAAAGAATGATGTGTTTTGGCAGGTGGTCGAACCCTGCAGATTCTAAATGCACAGGAGGACAACGCTGGAAGATATACCTGTATAGCCACAAATGAGGCTGGAGAAACTTTGAAACAGTATGAAGTGAAAGTCTACAGTATGGAAATACTTCCAAATTCTTTTAATTTTTTTTTTTTATTTTATTTTATTCTTCCATTTTTTTCCCTTTGCAGTGTTACCTATCCTGGTGAATACAAGGATTTCTGTTAGTAGCTTTGTTTAGCAAACATCTGCATTAGCTCATGGCATTGCTTGAGGAAAGACACTAGAAAAGTTTGCTGTTGCATCCTTTACAAATGCTGCTGTTGGGCTAAAAATCGTTGTACCACCCAGGGGAGGACATTTAAGAAGCGTTGAACTCCAGTTTTTTCTGAAATGCTTTTTTGGTAATGATTTTCAAATCAGATGAGTGCAGCACAATGGGAGATGTGAGCAGAGAATCTTGTGAGCAAAGAAACTATTTTAGAAAAAAAGGGAGGGGACCTGTAACATCTAATGGGAAACCTTCTTGAGTAAGGTAAAACAGGAGGATACTATTTTTATATCCTTCCATAAAATACCATATGCAAAAAAGCTTTCCCATTCAAGGCTTCCCGTTAGCACATTGTCCTTTGAGCATCTGTGCCTAATACTCTCTTTTAATGCTCAAGCTCTTCATTATGGGCTCAGTCAAGCATGATTTTTCATCTTTTTTTTTTTTTTTTTTTTTTTTTGCATTTTATATCTGATAGTGACTGGAGTTCAGACCTTTCCTCTTGCAAACAGACCCTGGGAATGCATGCTTACCATTTTGAAAATCCTGAGATTTCAAAAAAATGTTAAAAGTTGCAGTTGAGGTTGCTTTTTTTTTTTTTTTTTATTTCCTAGTCTGAATTGGAGTTTGGTTTTGCTCCCTCACAGTAACCGTGCTGTTATTTTAATTACACTAAGTCCCTAATAAGGCCCCATTGGATTCAGAATAATGAGAGATGACAAAAGAGTTCATTATTGAAGCATGGCTATGTAGCAACATAAAGCCCCCCACCCCCAAATGCCATTGCAACTGTCAGTTATTATGGTACTGTAAGCATTAGGGAGAATTTAAAATTTCCCCTTGAAAAAAGAATGGAAAATGCTTTGAAAGCATTTAAAATAATTTAAAAGATATTATGAGACCAGAGTGGGGGGTAGCTTAAGAATTTTGAAATGTTCTGTTTTCATTCTGATTCAGAAGGAAACGAGATTTTGCAACACTGGGATTTCAATGGAATGGAAATGTTGAGTTTTGACCAGCTACTCTGAATGTGGACTTCAGTTCAAACATATGTTTCTGAGAATATTAGTTTCCATTAAAATGCTTTTTAATGACTGCAGTACACTGAACTTTATAGAATTCAAGCCAAACACATAATAAAGTGCTATAGCTAGGTAAGGCKATAGTCAGGTTTGCATGTCTAAAACTGCTGAACACAGTTTTATATATTTTTATATATAATACATATACTAAAAATAGTTTAAAATACATACATATATATATATATTAAAAAAAAAAAAAAATCAGCTATGGAGAAGAGGCAGATTACAGGGGGAATGCACTTGCTTTCCCTGAGGTTATCGTCCAGGTTTTCCCTTTGTCCGGTTAATTTTGAAGTGCTGCATAAGACAGTAAGTCATGAAAGTCCCTCTCACTCCCTTTGTTTTTGTGCAGTTCCACCCACCATTAACAAAGGGGATATCCCAGGGATGGGTCTCTCCCCTAAAGAAGTGAAGATCAAAGTAAACCACAGCCTTACCCTGGAGTGTGAAGCTCACGCCATTCCTGCTGCTGCCATCAGCTGGTACAAGGATGGACAGGCCAGTCACAAACTTAATTCCTTCTAATGGGTGGATTTCGTACAGAAACAACTGCGTATTCACTATCACTATTAATGAACATTCATGCAGCGTAACAGGCTCAGTTGCGCTGCTGAAGTCAGCAGGAAGTCACCTTCCCACCGTCCTGCTGGCAGGATCACCCCTCGTGCATCTTAGGACGTTTGTCTGCAAATTGACACCCTTGCTTTTTTGTGGGTCCTTGGCAGTGCCACCGAGACATCCGTGCTGGAGTTCCCGGGGCCTACCGCTGGCCTGTGCTTTAAAGRGGGAGGGCCCTGCCTAGCGGTAGCATCCCATGGTATGACCATATGTCCCTTTGCCATTGTGTAAAGTCCCCAAAGGCCCTGTTACAGAATGGCCCCATGCTTGGTTCCGCTAAGTGCTGCCCTTGCAGAAGTTGCAGAGAGCCTCCCACTGGGTTCTGGCAGAGCTCGCAAAGCCACAAAAGCATCTGGATCCTCTGCGAGGGGGAATGAGGCGTGGTTGCTGCCACACACAGTCTTCACAACAACATCGGTCTGGAGGAGAAGCAGTTTGGAAGGGCAATGCCACAGAATCGTACTGATGTGCCGTCTACTGAGGGCTGGCTATAAATAAAAAAGAAACGGTGCAACTCTTCTGTAAGAAAGGAGAACGTAATCTCTTGTTTTAGCTGTTCTTGGTAGGGCTCTTATCATGTGGCCGACTGCTGCACCTCTGCAGCYGCACCAGCTCTTCCCAGATTTACCGAGCATGCAGAAACAGCCTGGAGTCACAGGAGAGACTGTGCATACACCCTCCATCTGTTTTGAGCATATGCTGTAACTCTAGGATCTCCTGGGTGTACTCATTGTATTGCCAATGAAAAATGATGCTGGGGGGAGTTGAGCAGTCCCCCAAGAAAGACAGTGGCTGTAAGCAGCTTGCTGCCACTGTCAGAGCAGCAGCTTTTTCTTAGGTTGCCCCTGGGCAAATGGCTTTCCCTCACATCCATGGACTAAATTAATTGTCCCCTGCAGGTCAGGAGTTCAGTGCTGATTCCCTAATGTGTTTTGTTTTCGTTATTGAGAGATACAGGTTGTATTAGTGTAGTCTCTGCTGTCACGTGTGATGTAACTTCTAGGGACAGCAACATCTAATCCTGTGCATCTCTGCRTTGCTGCTGCATCCATTTTATGTTCACATCGTGTCCTTGCTGGGCAGCAGATCCTAGTGGATGTGTGGCTGTAGGGTGAGTTAGATCGAGTTGTTCACCTCATAGAAAACTGATAGTTTTACATGTGTAGGTTTTCCATCAGCTCATCGACTTGGCCAGTGAGTTCAGGGATTGAATCAGCCTGATTTAATCAGATGTCACGAGGTGCCTGGTGGGGATGGCATTGCTCCTGTCAGCAGCAACTGGCAACTGGGGTTAGGAGTGATGTAAAACCACATCCTCTTAGGAGACCAGCTACCAAGACCAGAAAGGTGAAGATGCAGGGTTTCTGACAACCATGAAAAGAAAACTGTCTCCAGGAACTTGGAGCTTGATCAAGTTTACTCAGGGAGGAAAAGCTTTTGGTCTGAGGGGAAAGGAGGAGCAGATGAGAGGAGAGCTGGGCTGCACCACCCGTGGCCAAGGCTGCCATCCCAGGAGCACCTGGCTTAGGACTGTGTCCCAAGTGGTGACCCTCAGTAATTTGGGGTCCCAAGCAACTGCTTTCTTTGCGTAGATTGAAAGCGGGCCTTGCTGGAAGCATTAACAAAAATTGAAGGACGTTCTGTCGGTAGTGGTATCAAAGCAGAGGAAATACCAAACCCAAAATATGCTCTTACTGCCAGTATACTGCCTTAGGAAGGATTTTGAAACAACCTGAATTTGACCAAAAGAGAGGTGACATCATATTGCTTCTACAAATACGGCTATTTCTAGTGTATGTTTTGCCAAGTATTAATTTCCATGTAAATTGCATTACAGCCACTTAAACCAGATGATCATGTCATTATCCAAGCTAGTGGCCGTTCTCTGCAGATTAAGGAGGCTCAAGTATCAGATACAGGTCGTTATACTTGTCTGGCATCCAACATTGCTGGAGAGGATGAAGTGGAATTTGATGTAAATATACAAGGTAAACAGAGTTCAGATAATAAAATTCTTCTGGTAACCTCCTTTTCTAATGTTCTGGGATGTTGGAATTCTTTATGATTTTGTATCCTTTACATGTGCTTGGTCTAATCCAATGCTTTTGTGTTTTGTCTGATTTTTATTTCATGTATATTTTGCTCATCTTTAAGAAATACAGTATTTGATTATTCTTTCTTTCATATTTTGTGACGTATGCAGTGTTTCTGAAGTCAGCGGAATGGCATAGTAACTCTGATCTTCCTCTAAACTACATGAAAAAGTTTTAATTTAGCTTAAACTAAGACATCATATTTTATTTATCTGTATTGAGTAGTACTTAGAGGCCCCAGACATAAGCATCCTGTTGGCCTACACACTGTGTGTAAATACAAGAAAACAATCATTAGTCATTTCTGAAAATTTAGACAAAATTAGAACTTGAGTAAAACCAGATAGCTTACTATTTAAGTATTATTGTTGATTAATACCCTCTGTGTTTTGTTGTCAGGTCGTCTTACACTGTTATTTATTAGTCTTCAGAAAATATTCAGTAGATTGCTCAATTGTTCATTCTGAAAAGAACTAGAATTTTCCTGGCTAATCTAAATTGGGAGGAGGGGTTAATTGAATACCCTTAATTTTTATTGCTGCTATTTAACAATTACAGTATCTTTTCGTTTCTTGACTTTAAAACCAGCTATTTCTGCTGTAAAATTCTAATGTTTTTCCCCTCCTTGGTTGTAGTTCCTCCTAGTTTCCAAAGGCCTTACAAGGAATGGGAAGCCGGTAACATGGTAGATACAGCAAGAGTTGGAGAAAGTAAAGATGTGATTGTCAACAATCCCCTTTCACTGTACTGTGAGACCAATGCTGTTCCTCCTCCAGTTCTTACGTGGTATAAAGATGGCTATCCTCTGAGCTCTAGTGATAAAGTATTAATATTACCAGGTGAGTATTAAAATGTCACTCTCTGACCTTAAGAAATGGCGTTAGTGCTAGCATTTGTGTAGTAATAAACTTTTCCGCTTCAAAACACTGCATTAATGTTCTTTTCAGACTTTCTTGACTGGAAATGTTTTTTTCCAGTCCTTGGACTTAAGCTGTTTCCTTCTTTCATTTAAAAACTAGTCCCTAAAATGGTGTGAACGTGACCATTTAACTTTCATATGATGTGTTGCAAAATAAAATACAGCAATGATACCTTCTCTCTGATGTGTTCCTGATTTATTTCCTTATTAAGTTTTGCTTTGGCAAAATCATAATTAGAGTAGAAAAGCCTCTTAACCAGGAAGTGAGGCATGGAAATACTGTTTCCAGCAGAAGAATGGCCAGGAGTTCTTACTTAACCTCATATGGGAAAGGGAGAGAAGTGCTTATAATGCTGAGAGAACAAAAAGGGAGCCTTTCCGTGCGGAGGATGGTTTGGGATAGCGTGTGTGAAGAAGGGCAGTGGTGGGGATAATGTCTTTTTGTCTACCTGTTGCTCCTCTGTTGGGAGACCAATGACAACCACTCCCAAAATGTCTTCCTAATATGCCCTCTCTTTCTGAAGTTATTAATGTGGCTATGCCTTAAATGAGGAATAGAGTGAAAAGAAAAAATAGTATGTACTTATAAGCTTCAGAAGTGAATTTTTTCAGTTTGCAACAGCTTTACCAGAATATTATGTGCTTATATTTCCTTTTGCCTATTAGTTCTCTGTCACCTTGCTGAGAAATATTTCTATTTTTGATTGAAGAATAATGTCTGGCTGCATATTGCTGAAGAACGTTATTCCTTTCTGTGGAATTAATTACTCTCTTCTAACAGTTCAGTATGAACATTGCTGAATTCCAAGTATCTGCCAGTAGAAAAAGTAGCTAGGAAATAAAAGCCTTTAGTTACTTACAATTCAGAACAAATGCTGACCATTCGTAAATTTGCTTGCTCAGGTCTCTAGTGAAATGTGGTGTGGAAATGATGGAAACTGCTTGATGCTGCATTTAAATCTTGAATGCATTGTCCTTCCAGGAGGCCGAGTGTTGCAGATTCCACGGGCACAGGCTGAAGATGCCGGGAGATACATGTGTGTGGCAGTAAATGAAGCCGGGGAGGATTCCATTCATTATGATGTCCGCGTGCTCTGTGAGCTTTCCTGCTTTCCTTTTTAATGACAAAAAAAAGAGTTCTGTGGAAACTAATGAAGCATTATAGTTCAGGTTTACTTAATGTTTTTAAAATTTATAAATTCTGCATATTTGTAAACCAAGAAATTAATGTGTTTATATAAGGTGCTAGAGTTTTGCAGAAATACACAGAAAATAGTGTTAATGTTGTTAGTTCAGTATGTTTTTAGGTTATCGTTATAGGAACTCAATTGCATTATCCCTATCACACTCCACCAGAAAAAAAGTATATGTAGAAATCCAGGTTTTATCTTGGTATCTCTTGTTCCCTATCCAGTTTCCAGTTCAAAATTCTGACCTACTAGACTTTTCTCTCTCCTTGTTTTGGTCATCATTTTCTAAAATACCTGCAAAACTCCCAAAGGCGTAAGGGAATTGATGATTTAGATCAACCATTGAATGCCCGCAGAGTCTATTTTGTAGGATCTGTTTACAAACATCGCACAGAAAGCTTTCGTATGCTGCTTGCATTGTCTGTTGATGTGCTCAAGGTTTTTGCCTTGGGAAACGCTTATTTCTTTACCTCTATTTCTGCATCTACCACTGAAAACACTGATTTATTGTTAGGAAGCAGGCCTGCCTTGGAAATCCTCTTTTGTTCTGGCAGCAAAGAACATGATGGACTAGCTGGAAAATGAGTTTTCACCTCTTCTTCTCTATGGCTGCTGTGAATAAGCATACTTCTCCTGCAGTCCCTTGAGTTATAGTCCCTTGATTTGTTCCAGCTGATCTACTCTTCGGTTTTTGTTATCTTTCACTGTATTGACTGAAGATTTCACTACTTTCTTATAAAAACCCAATCTAAAAGATTGGCAGGCAATCTTAAAAAAAAAAAGAAAACAAACAACAAACAAACAAACAAACAAAACAAAACAACAAAAACCACTGGGAGATACTAAGTCACAGTATTCTTATCATGTTTTGCTCTTTTGTAGTACCACCATCCATCAGTGGAGCTGATAGTGATCTGCCTGAAGAAGTGACTGTGCTTGTGAACAAGGTTGCGGTGATGGACTGTGTTGCAAGTGGCAGTCCTTCTCCAAGTATTACCTGGCAAAAGGATGGCCACCTTCTAGCAGAAGATGACAAACACGCATTTTTGTCCAATGGAAGGAGGTTACAGGTAGCTCTTCGTGAATAACTGATTTTTAGCATTGCAAACATGAGCTACCCATAAAGACAAAACTGTTTAGATTTGCTGAGTATGAGATTCTGAATTTTTTTTTTTTTTYTACAAGGTGCTGCAAACCTAAGGAGTGTTTGTCCCTTGTCCCTGTCCCTCAGCACCTTCTTCCCACTCCTGTGTAGTTCCCTCAGTTGTGCTGACCCAGCTGTTTGCGGGGTCATGCTGGGAACCGCATCAGTGAAACCACTTGGTTTAAAATAATGTGGATTTTTGTGGGGAGCAACTTGTTGTTGTCAATTTTGTCCAAGTTTCCCTAACAGAGTTTAATTATCGCAAAATGTACCCTTTTTTTTTTTTTTAATTTAAAGAAAATAGCGAATTCTGAAGAACATGCCCTCCCTCCACCTCTCCCCTCAATCAATGGACGATACTGGATGAAACTGTTAAAACAGTTAGAGAGCTGGGCTTAATTCTCTCCATTTTCATAGCATGATCTAAGAATACAATAAAATATAAAAACCATATAGAACATTAAGATTTTTATTTCAAATATTTTGTGAATAGTTGTTTTGTTATTCAATTTGAATGAATTTAATGTGAAAAATACTATGTTGACTTTTCTGGAGGTTTGAGACACACAGATTTGCATAACAGATTCTGAAAGGAGTAGCATCAGTGGAAGTTTCTCAGGTTGGCTTCTTCATAACACTGCAAAGGTATTAGCAAAAAACCAAATCAAACCAAAAAAAACCTGCAGAGTTGCAGGCCCTGAAGACCTTGGAGCCTTTGGGGAGACACCAAAACTTGATGCTTTAGCAATAAGTTGTCTTATATATTAGCTCAACAACAATCTTGTTTCTTTTTCTTAGATTTTGAATTCCCAAATAACAGATACTGGCAGGTATGTCTGCATTGTGGAAAACATAGCTGGAAGTGCCAAAAAGTATTTTAACCTAAATGTTCATGGTAAGTACAATAATCCATAATTTTCTGGTTGTCTTCTTTCAAATGTTAGTTTAGCTTGAACGTGTAAATTTCAACAGAGTGCTTAGGCACATACTTAGCTTTGTGCATGTAAGTTGTCTTATTGGGTGTAATGGAGATTCTGATGTACTAGAAATCAAGTATAAGTTCAAAGTACCTTGGCAAAACATAGCTTGTGATACCCCATGGCTTCAGCTTTTATATGTATTCCATGAGGGTGGAAATTATTATTGAGGGAGCCTTGTGTAGTCGCTATGTGTGTATACTGTGTAGCCTACTGTGTAGGCTAAGCCCTGAAATCATGAATTACAAACTGATAACAAAGAGATACGGCATTGTAAAAGCTTACTTTTTAAAAATTTCTCCTTTAAGATTCCTTTCTGTTCTTCTTCTGTTGTTGTTGTTGAGTTAGAATAGGATTAAAATAAATTTGGGCCTTTGGCATCACAAGTCTAAAACAAAGACAATCAAGAAATTAAGACATTTTCCATTGTTTTAAAAAACAGTCTTTCCACCACCTTCCCTTACCTCTCCTGATAGCTTCAGAAAATCAGGATATCTCTAATTAACATTTCAGAGTTAACCTTAACTTCTCCTTTTATTTCTGCCCACTCTTCCTCCCACCACTTTCAGCTTTCTGTTCTGAATTGAAGATCAAATAAGCATTAYTCCCACAAAATCATCTGCACAATTACATGTTAAAACCTACCAAGGAATACTGGCAGCTACATCTTTATCTACTTTCACAGTACGATTTGGAGACTTATATCACAGTCTTCTACATATGATCAGTATCCTTTTTCACATCCTTGTCAGCTAGCTAATCTTCTGTATTGCATACTAGAAAGAAGACAAGTGCTGTTTTCTCTCTCTTGCTTAAATATAGTACCAGCATCCAAGGAATGTGATGATTCAGGTTATTACATACAGAAGAAATAAATTTTTTTTCTCATTCACACATGCAGCAGATTTACATACTAAATGAAACAAATTTGTAGTGCCTTTTTCTACTTGGTAATACAATTAGCCAAAACCAGTGTTGTCGTGGGAAGAATTTGCCCTGGAGTCATTCTCTGAGAAGTTATTTTCTTTCAGTGGAGTCTATCCAGGTTTCCCGATGTTTGAGTTTTGTTTTAAAATCAAAATATTTTGCTTTTCTTGACATTTCTGTTTTAATTTAAACTTCTTGCCTTTATAATTGTTATAAACAAATATTTTAGTCTAATACTATTATTTTAAAAGAAATATTTGCATGAAGCTCCAATTCTAGCTCAACAGTATTACCAATTTAGGTCTATTAATCTCTGAATGCAGTTTCATTTGAAAAATTAGACTATAGCTGTTCAGGAAAGGACCACCCAGGGTGAAGATGAAAATGCATTATCACTAAGCAGCATGATCTTTGTTTTGTCAGTGTCAAAAAAAGGTTCTTTTCCAGCATTTGTGGATGTTTATAATGGAACTGCTTTCATAAATTTAAATAAAATAGTAAAGATCATGCTCTTTAATAAGTTAAAAAATTCACTTCTTGTCTCAAAGGTGAGTAATAAAACTAAAATAAAACCTTCTAAAACATTGAAAATAAGCATCCCGTTTTAAAATCTCAACCTCTAACCTGAATATATAATAAATAGGTAATTTTCACACTGAATGCTAAAATTGAGCCCCTTACTGCATCTGTATGCAGATTACCTGTGGTACATTTGTGAGTGGTTTGCACATGCCGTGAAGGCTGCAGAATTTGAAATGTACCATTTATATAGTTTAAGCAAAATTCATTAAAAGATAGCTCGGATTTGGCCCTGTATATTTAATTGCCCACTGTCTTGCACTGMCAATAATCACATCTGTGGGAAAGTAACTGTAAAAGTAAATAAATATAAATAACTATAAAATGTCATCAGATCAGAATTCTCCATTTATTCTAGTGAACCATTTTACGCTCATTATCAGGGAAATAACCTTCAGTTATTCCAAGCTGAAAAATATGGACTGAATTCACCCATTTACATTGACTTCTCTTGTTTCTGCAGTGCCACAGAGGAGCAATAAACTGGRCTTAATGACTGTTTTGTGTCATTCAAGTGACAGAAAGCAGCTGGAGTATTTCTGGTGGATATGGTCCAAAATACTTTAACATTTCTGTCTTTGAAGAAGAGGATTCCATGTGTTCTTGGAATGATTTTTCCACCCAATAGAGCCAAGAACATGCTTTTGCTTTCCTCTTAAGTGTTTTATATATCCACACTGTAAAAACATGGAAACTGAAACTTGGGGTTTATTAAAAGGAAGAGATTTACAGTTATTTAATTTTAAATAGTTCTTGTAGAAAGGTCAAATGTCAAAATATTCTTGTATTTAAAATACTGGGACTTGTAAGCTTAAAAATGCGCCCCTTAGAGCAATGCTTGCGTGCCAGAATTTTCAACTGCTTAGCTCACTGTTAAACAACAGGTTTGTCTGGTTAACAAAAGAACTCTGAACTGTATCAGAAGGAATCATTTTTTGGTTCTCTATAATGAGAAAATGGACTATTTCAGAAAGAATAGGAGAAATACAATATCAGGAAGAAATTGTACTTAGTCATCCTACATATCCTGACAAGGTAAATTTAATCTGTCCTGCCTTACATAGCAAGTGTCCTGTGAGTACAGCGTTTTAAAATTGATAGTGCATTAGTCAGGAACTGCAGTATCTCTTATAGGTTAATTAGCCTTTCCAAGCACAGAAGGGCTGCAGATGAAATCATTGAAATTTTTGTGAAATATAGGAACAGGAATGACCATTAGATTGGCTTCAGTCATATTTCCAGATACAAAAAGCAGCAGATCCATTCATAGGATGTGAAAGATTTTTGCAACTTGACCCTTTGGCAAAACTCAGCAACTGAGCTTTATTTTAGTAAATCAGGATCTTGTGGAATATTGTTTGCTGGCGCTATGATAGATTCTATTAACGTATTTCTCTCCGCAGTTCCTCCAAGTGTTGTTGGTACTAATCCTGAGAATTTGACTGTGGTGGTGAACAATTTCATCTCTCTGACTTGTGAGGTCACTGGCTTTCCACCTCCTGATCTCAGCTGGCTCAAGAATGGAAAACCTATCAGTTCGAATACCAACACTTTTATTGTGCCTGGTGAGGAATCTCAGCTATTTCTACAGCCGTTGGACTCAACTTCTGTCTGTTTTGTCTCGATAAGGGCGATGGCCATTACTTATGAAGCCARTATATTCTTAGTATCGCTCCAGTGAGTAGACAAGACACTTGGCCTACTGTGTTTAATAATTTCTTGGCTGTYGGGTGGGTTCACTTTTAAAGAAAGCTAGCTCAGACTGAAAGCACTGAAATAAACTGTGGAAAAAAACAGAGGGCAAGTCACATAACAGAGGTGCTCTGATACAGGTATTGATTAAAGTTGAGTCACTTTTTCTGATGATTTCTTTGAAATGTGAGTCAAAGTGACGGAGGCTAAGATAAACTCTGCTGGCTTAGATGACAAGTCCAGTCAGTGGGAAACTGGATTAACCCTGCTGAACTCTCAGGAAGAAATCCTTGTATTTGAAGGTCGTCTTAACCATTCGAAGCTTCTCACTAAATAAGGTCCCTGAGTGTCTGTGTCATTTCTGCTTCTGCTGCTTATCTTCAGCCCAGGGAATCAAGTGCAGACCACTTGCTGTGGTGCTCAGTCCTGTCTTGCTGGTGTTATGTGACTGGGGGCTGTGTTACAGCATAGACTAAAGCATAGACATGGAAATTGCTTAATGGCAGTAGAGGCACGTGTGCAGGTTCGTCATGTAGGCACAGGCAGTAAGTAGCTTCACAAATGGAGACGGGTGAGACTGGGGAATAAAGAATAGGATAGTGACAGAGTTAAGTGGAAAGAGCATAGTTATGTTAGGAGACAGCAGTTAGCAGCTACGAAAGAAACAGGTCTAAAAGGAGTATTTGTGGTCCAAACTTATAATTAACAGCACAAATGAAATTTACCCTAAAATTTTAGTTCTCTTGGCTAGTTTTGTTTTTTTTTTTAAAGGATTAATGAACCTTAAAAAGGAATGACAATGCAGTGCTTTCTGGAATCTGAGGTTAATTTAGTGCCTGTGCTCAGTCTGGACCGGCAATTTTAAAATAGCATTTGAGATTGATACAATAACCACAGAATAAATCTCTCTTTACTTCAGGTGCTCGTACTCTGCAGATTCCCCGAGCCAAACAACCAGATGATGGTGAATATACTTGTATTGCCAGAAACCAAGCTGGGGAAAGTCAGAAGAAGAGTTTCCTAACTGTTCTTGGTTTGTTTTTTACTATTTTCTGAAATAATATCTATTGCTTTGAAAATGCAGTATTTTGTATTTACTTTTATTAGGTTGTTTTCTGCCCTCTCACAAAACAAAGGCAGAAATAACTTTGAGCTTCTTCTACAGTGCCCCCAAGCATCAAAGACCATAGTGGAACCTCACTAACAGTGCTGAACGTGAGAGTGGGCACCCCGGTGATGTTAGAGTGTGAATCCAATGCTATTCCACCACCAGTCATCACCTGGTACAAGAACAGGCGCATAATTTCCGAGTCTGCAAATGTGGAGATCTTAGCAGACGGGCAAACGTTACGAATCAAGGGTGCAGAGGTAGGCCAGGCTTGTGGGATGCTGCATCTGCCACTACTCTGCTACTGTTAAGTAATTATTTTGCTCTTTATTGGTGTATTCTGCTAGCTGTACGTAGGAGATTTATTTGCTGGAGGCCTTTCATTCTGTGAAAAGGACCTTGAGTTGGCAGAGGCAAAGGCTATTAACATCTCTGAACTGTAGCATTAAAATAAGACTCCATAATAAGYTTTTTTTAAATTTATTTTTATTTTAGGTTTCTGACACGGGCCAATATGTGTGCAAAGCCATAAATATTGCAGGGCGAGATGATAAAAATTTCCATCTTAATGTTTATGGTGAGCATACTCTGCATGATCTGCAGTAGTTATTATAATACCATTGACATTGTAGAGTAGACAATTCAAAATCAGTTTACAAAAATATTTGGTAACCAAACCATTCTTATTGCTTCCATTCAATTTATAGTGCCACCAAATATAGAAGGCCCTGAACAAGAGTTGGTCAATGAAACTATCAGTAATCCTGTTACCTTTGTGTGTGATGCTACTGGAATTCCTCCACCAACATTAGTGTGGCTTAAGAATGGAAAACCAATAGGTAACATTCTCTCATGCTCTTTTCTGCTCTTTTTTCCCCCTTTGGGGCACCACTGTGCTATTTGCTGTCTATTTTTTGTTTCTTCTTCATCGGTCTCTAGACAGACTCTTATGTTAACCAACTAGAATCTTTGTTTTGGTTTGTTTTGAAATTTTGATGGAAAGATTTCTCAAGATGCGTTTGCTCTCTGTGGCCTGGTTTGGAATGACTACTTGTTTACGTATTTTCAGAAAACTCCGATTCTCTTGAAGTTCATATTTTATCTGGTGGAAGCAAGCTTCAGATTGCTCGCTCTCAGCTTCTGGACAGTGGGACCTACACGTGTATTGCCTCAAACATAGAGGGAAAAGCTCAGAAAAGTTATGTGCTTTCCATTCAAGGTAAGGCATGAGAGTGCAGTGAGCAGAACTGGTTAATAATTGGTTGAGTATGACACTGTGTCTGTACTAGAGACACTGAGATAACATAAACATGTAGAAAAGTGGAGAATTTGGACCATTATTTCTATCATCTGCAACCAGTGGGGGAAAAATGGTTAGAGGATTATATACTGTTAGTCAGAAATTTGCATGAGAGAGAATATTCTTAACCTCTGATTGTAGGTGAACTTGAAGGCAGTCGGGAAGGCTGTGAGTGTTTGCTGCTGATCACATCCTTCCTCCTGCTGAACATTGAGGCTACGTTGGTTTGGTTGACTGAGTGTGGAGCATCACACATATATGGATGCAGAAGCAGTGATGCCTGTTGCCTTTTTTGTCATAGCAAATAGGAAGAGATAGCAAAGAAATACTGGCAGAATTTCCTTATGAATTTTTTTTTTCCCTGCTCAAATGAGAAACCTTTATTTGTTATGGAATTGTCTCCTGCCTTGCTGCATGTCACCCTTACGCTGCAACTATCTTTGTTCTCTGTTCCTAATGACTCATGCCCATTAATTGCGCTAGTTCCCTCCCATRTCTAATAACACGCCTGTTGTATAGCATCTCGAGCTTTCTGCCGTCGTCCCTTCCATGCCGGCAGTTGCTGGTTGAAGAAGAAGAGGCAGCATCAGCTGTGAGCTGAGTGTGCTGGCACGCCCATGCATGATAGCTGGCCATCAGCAGGCCAAACAGAACTAGTAACTGTTCGTCATAGCGATCGTTCTTTGGGGGTGCTGGGTTTTTGTGTGTGTCCCTGCCTGCCTGCCAGTTTTTCCCCAAGTTTAGGAATCGAATATCAAGCTGCTTGTTTGATCAAATGTAACTGAAATTGCTTGAAATGCTCAAAACTTACTAGTGGGACTGACAGTCTTGACTTGATGGATAGCACGACTGTCATCCTTGTTCTTTAGGAGAACAGGCTAAAAACGGCTACTGGTTAGGATGGAGTAAGTGTGTGTCTGTTAACAGGAATATGATGGTCTTGATGCAATAGAGCATTTGTCTGTGCAGTAAACACATGCTCAAGAGTTAAACAGGCATGTAATTGTTACAGTGCATTGTGATGTTTAATGAAATGGGATTTTGTCATAATACTATTGTACACGATAGCATTGTTTGAGCAGGTAACTGTAGATATTAAATATAATGGCAAAGATACATGTTTTTTATAATTCTGTAAATTAGCTGTTTTAAGGAATGATTAAAGTGGCTTTGAATTTATCTTTGCAGAACCCCCTCTAGAAACAATATAACCATATACTTTCTAAACTAGATTTGAATGGAGGTACTGCAATAGATGCTAGTACACATGAGCTACTGCAGTGTAACTTTTTATAGTTAGGATTATGTTTCTTGCTGATGAATCTTCTCTTCCCTCCATCACACATTTCCAGTTCCTCCTAATATTGTTGGCTCTGAAATGCCTAGTGAGGTCAGCATCCTCCTGGGAGAAAGCATCCAGCTTGTCTGCAATGCCAATGGAGTGCCCATGCCTGTTATGCAATGGCTTAAAGATGGAAAAACAGTTGCCAGTGACGATTTACAAAGGATGAGGCAAGCAAAAATAAGCAGACACTGCATTCTCTTCTTGTATAATTTTAAACCTGAGGGCCCTAAAGAGGGAGCATAAGAGAGGGCCCTAAGGAGGGAGTGTAAAGAGGGCCTGAGTCTTAGCTTAGCCAGGTTAAGAACATCATCTCCCTCTAGCTTCTGTAAGTCTAGTATACTTTGTTACTACTTTGATTTTTTTTTTTTAAATTTTATTTTTTTTTGTACAGAGATAAGTATATGATATCTATTTCTTCTCAGTTAATAAGTTCCATTAAAGTTCATCAAGTTCATTAAAGTTTATTAAAGTCAATAAGTTCCATTAAGTTTCTTTGGAGGGGAAAGATCTGAGACATGGAAACATTGTACTCTTGATGCTTTTCATTATGGGTTCTTTAAAAGCCTGGTTCGAATTTAATCCTAATACAAGGTTAAACAGGATATCTCCAGGAAAAACTTCCTAGCCTATCTGTAATAATAATACTTTGCAAAAAACAATGGTTCTCTTGCCGAATTCCCAAGAGGCTAGAGGTAGTTGATTTAAATGTACAAAACTGACTGTTTATTTGCCAGGTCATAGGAATAAGTAAACAAACTCACTGTGTTTTATGACCTTCCTTGTAGAGTAACTCCAGATGGCAGCACATTAAACATTTTCAGAGCTCTCAGTTCTGATACAGGAAAATACACTTGTGTGGCTACTAATCCTGCAGGAGAGGAAGACCGAATTTTCAACTTGAATGTATATGGTGAGTTTTCACAGATGTGAAACTGAAATCTGGTCCATAATCCTATCTTTGTAAGCACTCCCAAGAGAGGGCCAAGAAATGAATGCCTGTCTTCAGTGTAATACTACATGCATGTGTTTCCAATTTCATGTACTGTAGATATCACAGTATATTACACAGGATGTTCTGTCAATGACAAAACGATTGAAATCGCTGTTAAATATGTTTTGGGATAAACAGAAATTAATTCCTTTGGTGTATTTCGTAATAGAGGAATTCTGCTTGTGGTGATTTTTTTTTTTTTTTTCTTTTTTTTCTTATAGAGAAGGATACACTTGGGGCTGATTTAGTATGATACTGCTTTTTTGGTGTATTAGTTTATGTTCGCTAATTCCAATCAAAGTACATCAGCTAAAACCAGAGTAGCATGGTGGGGAACTAATAGTTAAAGGTCCCCCCTCCCCTGAGAAATAGTTTATTTAGAGTTTAAAAGAAAAATGGTAGAGTTTTGGATGAAATTCTTCTCTTGCACAATTTGACATACAGAAGATAGTGAGCATAACTCTTGTTTAGCAGCATAGAGAGTGGACATTTTAATTTGTGAAAAATGTGTTCATGAAGTACAATGACTAGTGTGAAAGAGTGAAGAGCTCTGCATAGGCAGCATTTTGCAGCGATGTAAGTGTCTTGTCCAGGTTATACAGAGACTCAGATTCAATTGGAATACGAGCATGAGCAGAGTAACAAGAGATGACCTTTGAAATAATAAATAACAATACTGAATGACCACATCATATCTTTTTGGGACAGAATGGCACTACACAACAGTGGAGACTTTTTTGATCAGTTTGTATTGGTTGAGGTTCAAGCAATAACCAACTTAAATGATCTTATCTATGCAACTGTCATGGTGCGTGATGGGATCTTAAGTCAGCCAGCACTTATGTGTCAGCCACTACATGTGGCTCGGCCTTCTTTATATAGTGAGTCCCCTCGTGCCTCCGAGACCAAGGCTTTCAAAGTAACTGATAAAACCAAAAAGCCCAAAATGCAGTTCTGTTAGAATAATCAGCCAGAATAATTAACCAGGCATTTTGAAATTTTCTATGTTTAAAAATTAAGTCAGCATATACATCTAGAAGTTAATAAACTAACTTTCCTCCTGCATGATTCTAGCTTTCATTTGATTTAAGATTTATTTAAGGAGGTAAGTTTGACTGGCAGCAAACTGCCAAGTCCCATCTGGCCCATCCCCTCTAAGGCTTGACCACTTGCTCCTTCCTGCATTGTCATTCTCTCCCCATGAGCTTCAGGCTCTGAGCTCCCTCTTGTTTGCCACAGCCTGACAAATCAAGGAGATAATTCTACTATCATTCTAACGCGCATCTGATTTTAAATATGTAAATGGATAATTTATTAATGCTCAATATTATTGTTAGAGGATTTACTCTTTAAAAAAATGGGAACCTTCTTATTGAATTGCCTGTGGGGCATTAGGTGCAGGATTTCCTGCAAGGTAACACATGTGGAATGATTTTAAGAGCCAGTTTTAATATCTTCCTTTTCAACATTTACAAAATGTAGTTCCTCCAGCAATAGCCAATAATAAAGATGAACCAGAGGACCTCACTGCCCTTTTGGACACCTCCCTAAATATTGAATGTACTGCTACTGGAACCCCACCACCGCAGATAAACTGGCTAAAGAATGGCCTTCCTCTGTCTGTTTCCTCCCAAATCAGGTTGCTGTCAGCTGGGCAAATTCTCAGGTTGGTTTTCATCTATTTTAACTAGCTGAGTTTTCTCTTCTGTTTTGCTGTATCAGCATAATTCTGCTAGTATTTTTGGAAGCAAGAATAAAATTTGATCCAAACCATGCCATAATAAAGATAATGTATTCCATTTACAGCTTGCTTAAAATGATTTTCTCTTTAGACTTGCCCGAGTCCAGATATCTGATACTGGTGTGTACACTTGTGTAGCATCTAACAGGGCTGGAGTGGACAATAAACATTACAACCTTCAAGTTTTTGGTGAGTTTCTCTGAAATGCTTTATGTAAAGAATCTTATTTCTTAATTTCTTAAACCTAATACTTGCTTTTCTTTCTCACCAACACAAACTTGCAGACAGCCACAGGTATATCTTACGTAGGTAATCATTAGGGAAACATTAACTTCTCAATGTGTTTTTTTTTAATGGGAAGTGTTTTAACCCTAGAAGAGTCCTTACTTGAATTGGCACCCATAATGTGTCACAGGTTTTTTAGAAAGAATAATAATATATAATTTCTAAGTGAATTTTAACACATGTGCTAAACACGAATGTTAGTGGGGAAGTGCAAAAGGGTAGCTACATTCCAACTTTTTTATATTCAGAATTAACATCTGGGCTGTACTCTGTATGAATCGGATCCTTGTTTCTCGGCAGTACCACCAAGCTTGGATAACGCAGGAGGAACAGAGGATGTGACTGTAGTAAAAGGCAGTTCAGCTTCCATGAAGTGTCTTACTGATGGCACTCCTGCCCCCACTATGTCCTGGTTTAAAAATGGACATCCTTTAAGCCTCGGAGCTCACCTGACGTCAAGTGACCAAGGAATGGTCCTTCATTTTGTGAAAGCAGAGATTGGTGACACAGGCAAATACACTTGTGTAGCATCCAATGAAGCTGGAGATACCAGCAAGCACTTTTCCCTAAAAGTGCTGGGTAAGTGTTAACTTCTCAGTTGAACAAAATGCAAGCAGTAAATGAGTATCTACTCAGGACAACAATTAAAAAATCTCTAGGGATAAGGAGTATTTTCAAGAAACATTTACTGTGATAAATGAGAGAAATAAGGAAATGGAAGATACCTAAAGATGTGTGAATGTGGAAATACAGTATATATTTTTTCCTAACATTTCCCAAGTACTGAAATATAGTAAACTAATTTACAAATTAATTTGGTTTAAATTAATAACTTTGGTTAGTAGAAATTCAGCTTGACAGGATGATAGCACAGCTGAAGGCATAGCTGAAGGTACAACAGCTAAAGGGCTAATAAATATATTCACTGGTATTATATAATATATTTTACCTGGGATTATGAAAACATTTTCTAACTAATAATTCCAATTCATAAGATACACAAATTAATAGACAGAGGCAGATGGGAATTATGTGAGATACTCAGTGAGTTCATGACACAGTCAGAAATAATACTAAGGTAGACTAGTTCTACAAACTCTAACCACAAGGCTGTGTATCGGGTTTTATAGGCTTTTTGAGTCAATAAAGAACTCAAATGTTTTTCGTTCCACAGAGCCACCTCACATCAATGGTTCAGATCAACCAGAAGAGCTCTCTGTTGTCGTTAACAACCCTCTTGAACTTCTCTGCATCTCTTCTGGCATTCCAGTCCCCAAAATCTCATGGATGAAGGATGGGCGCCCGCTTCTGCAGAATGATAATGTTCATGTCCTAAGAGAAGTCCTTCGAATAACCAGTGCTCAGGTAAAGTATTTGTTTCAAAATAGGCTCAGTTTTGCAAACCCTAGAGGAGTGCGCAGAACTGCCTGCTTTTAGGACCATCCTAAGAGATGTCCTAAAAAGCCTCTATAAAATCCTCCACCTGCATTTGTGGTTGGAGAATATATTTTTCAAGCCTTGCCTTGGAGTTTCCCATACAGAACAGTAGTATTATGGGTTGAGAGGGCCCAAGCACTTCTGCCTCTTCTGAGCATTATTACTTCAAGTTCATTTCAGAGTTCTGTAACTTTTCTATTTATTGGTGCTTCTTGTTGCAAAGCAGAACAATCAATGCTAGGGACTCATCTTTTTCTGGGGTTATTTCTGGTTTTAGTCTGTGTCTGTAATCTGTTCTTGTTCATTTCCTACCTGTTTGATTCTTGTTACTATCTCTTGTTTTTCTTCTTTTGTGTTTTATAGTTCCTCCTCAGCCTTTCTTCTCTTTGCGTTAGCTCGGATTTTCCTGATACCCATTTGCTTCTCACATGTATAAGCCATAGATTACAGAGAAAAGCTGCATTTGCAGTCATCTGTGTGCAAGTTAAGAAAAAATAAATAAAGCCAATAGAAAGACTTTCAGATGAATTCAGACAATAAAAGAGTCCAGGGAAAAACAACCTTTAAAAACCTGCACCAGTAAATTTAGGCTGTATTCAGCTATGCACAGCCAGACTGAAGTTCACCAAACAGAAGTGGGACAGGGCTCGGGTCTGATTGCTGGTCATTTTGTTTGTAAAGCAAACACTTCTTTGCTTTACAACAAACAGTTTACAGGAAGGAGAAAGCATAAAGGTATTAATGAGCATGTGTGCACAAGAAGATTTCCTTAGTATCCAGAACTGACCCTTGCTTAGATGGATACCTGTAGCCAGTTCCATCTTTATTGATTACCTGTTGCAAAAAGCATCACAAAGAGAAGGTTCTAATGTGTTCTGGAGACACATTATGCAGAGATACTTTATGGGGTCTGTCAACTCCTAAGCCATCTCTGTACAATCCCACCATGGTAAAATAAAGAAGTTTTCAAGAACTTTATTAATTTATTTTCAGGCATTCCTTATCTATTGTGTTTGTGTTTAAGTGCTGCCTGTTACATGTTGCTGTCAATGTTTGTATTTCACAGGTTTTTTTAATTGTTCCCATATTCTGAGGTTTCTGCTGAAGTTGTTTGTGTGTTTCTAGGTGGAGGACACAGGAAGATACACGTGTTTGGCATCTAGCCCAGCAGGAGATGATGATAAGGAATATTTAGTAAGAGTGCATGGTAAGTTTAATTTAGGAAAAAAATTATTCCTTCAAACCATAAACTACTAAGGTACATATCAGTATCTCATTTAACAAGTTACATATTACTAAAGAAGAAATATTATGTGTTTTGAGAAAGTGATATCACACCATATGATCATAATTAACATTTCTGAATAAGGGTAACTATTCTGAACATGATACACAATTAAAAGGGAAAGTTCCACCTGATGCAACTGATTTCTGTTATAATTCCAAGTCTTATATTTTGAATACCTAGGAAGGTTATAGATATCAGTATTCAGTTGGATTGGGTTTATTGTGCTTACTGAAAAAGGGTGTGAAGTATACCGATATCTATGATCATAGCTTTTCAGTAGTAAAAGGTAAGAAATGTTTTTAGAAATGAATACATAAAATGTAATGACAGTAAAGGAAGTATAAATGGGACTTCTGCAGTTCTGCAATATGCCTCGGGTTTCTTCTTGAAGTTTATAGCTCCCATGTTTGTTGATGAACAGTTTATGGAACTTTGGTGATCTCTGCTTCGTCTGGCTTAAATGCTGGTACTCTCACTGAGAATGGACTTCAAATTAATTCCTGTCACAGTAGTTTCCAGTGTGTGACTTAAGAAACAAGTTCACCAGTACAAATGTGATACATTTAACACAGGTATTGAAAAGTAGAACTAATTAATGATACTGTAGCTTTGCATTTATTTTAAACTTAAGAAATAAATTGGAAATTTTCAATGAATAATTTTAAGGGTAGGTCATATGTGTGGTGTTTATTTTTTTCTTAATTTTTGTAACAGTTCCTCCTAACATTGCTGGTACCAGTGGTCCACAGGACCTCACCGTGTTGCAGAACAGACAAGTTATACTGGAATGCAAGTCAGATGCTGTGCCACCTCCAACAATCTCATGGCTTAAAAATGGAGAACTTTTAGAGGTATAGTGGCTACGTTATTTGTACTAGTCTTTCTCTCCCTTTATTTTTTACACACAGTGCTTGAGGTTTCTTATTCTGCTCACTTGCCCCTTCAGTGCAGTCCAAGTCATGGTGCCTTGAATTCAAGAGAAGCTGAGTAGCCCCAGTACAAATACAGTCAGTCCTAAATGAGTACCTGAAGCTAGCAAGCATGTGAAGTGGCCATCCCGCTGTTACTTGTTCTTTTTTCCTTTAGGGGGATCCCTTGCTCCTCCTGGATCCTCTGAACAATGCTAGAAGCCTTCGGTATACTCCTGAATGGCTTCCCAGGAAAGGTAGCTGAGAAAAGACTACACTATATGTTTCCTTTGGGTATATTATGCATCCTCATATTCTAGTAGCATTTAGAAAGGAATTAAAATTCTTAACGTTGGAAAAAAAGAAAAGAAAATGGGTTGCTAATCACCACAGTTTTGTATCAAATGCATCTTTTTCACTCAGAATTCCATGTAGTGTCATGTTAAGGCATCGAGTCTTTGCTGGTTGAGAGACAATTAGCAAGATGAGGGTGGTTTATACAGAAAGCATTTTTTACTTCCCATCCTCTTCCTTGGGATCGCTCAGAAACCAGGTGCTTTCCAATTGAACAATTAAAGTTCAGTTATTAATTGAACTTAATTAATAGATTATTTTCCCTCAATTGATCTTTATTCATTAATGAAGTTATGAATTGTCTCCCTTAGCTGTAGTCCATCAGTAGTCTTCACCCGAAGTTCTGCTTAGTTGCTTTCCTTCTGACGTGCCATTCCTCAGACTCTTTCTCTATTGTAAATTTAGAAGAATGAAATATTAGTGGAAGAAGTAAGAATATGGTGGGCAATTATGTCTTACTAAGTGCTGCTAGGGAATGTTACCTTGAATATAGCACAAGAACTAGCTAGAAACAAGTTTGACAGAAACACTCTTCTTCTGAATGGTTAATTCTTTAATGGGGTAGTGATTTTTTTTTATGAAAGCAAGGTTGAACAAGGCTTGGAAGTTAAGTACGTGAATACTTTTTGCCTCAGTCTTCCTTGGAAAGCTTGTGTTTTAAAAGCAATACTTAATGAAAATAAACTATGAAAAGAAGCCACTGTTACAAATATTCACCAGAAAACAAAGCAATAGAGGAACACTATGATAGACGTATGTACTCGGCTGATAACCTGTGAATCAACTTTTGTCTCCTCTTGCCTCATGAATTCATGTCAGTATGTGAGGGCTTGAGGCATCTTGGTTGGTCAATCCCCTGCCTTTTGATTTGTAATAGTGTAGGGAATTTCAATCTCTAGAGTTAGCTCTTCTCCAGCACTGAATTTAAGTTATAAATTTAGTTCGGACATGGCACTCTTTAATTTGTCATGTGTACTTTAAGTAGCAGACTTAGGTTTATTCTGTACACTACCATCCTTTTCATTCTTCAGGTTAGCTTATATAAATATATACTTCAGATATCAGGAAAACATTAGTGTCCTCCTGAATGCCTGGTTGCTTTCTCAACCTCAAAGAAATGTAATAGCCTACTAATACTAAGCAGCTGGGAAACAGCTCTCCTTGGGTGTGGAAAGAGAGGTGCTCTGTCCTATCATCCTCCCTATTTTGGAAAAATTGAGGTTTCACGGTAACAAGAGAGGATTGGAGAAAGTCAACTGTAGAAAGATCTAGCCTCTAGCAGCTTTGGAGTCCTTGCACTCTTCAGTGATTTGGAAATGCACATTGAATGTTAAGAAAAGTAGGTAGGAGCATCTTGACCTAATCTGGCTTTATTTTAACACTAAAAGAATTGCTGAATTTGTATTTTTTCAAAGACGGGTTTTCTGACATACCTTGAGTAGAGCATAAGGATTAAATGATAGCTTCGTTGCCTGTCTTTTGTCATCTATATGCTTCTGTGTTTAGAAACCATAGCATAGGCTGTGTACTCAACAGGAAATACCAGTTACTACCCAAAATCTGACTGTCTATAATCCACTCTGGTGGTGAATCATTTCACCTGTGAGGCTCCAGCACTGCTGTTTATTCTGTGTTGGTAGATTTGCTGAGGTGGTGCATAGTATGAGACCTGTATACTAGGGTACTAGTGCAGAGACGTGCAGAACCAGAGGAGTTTCACCTACCTGTTGTAGTTGCTACTCAGATCTTCTAGCCAAAAGAGCAGATGGGAATGTCAGCTTTCAATTTCATCCAAAGTAGCACATCCTGGAAAAGTTTGAGTTTCTGTTCTTTTTCTACTGTTTTTTATCGAGTCAGGTTTTTGAACACTTGTAGGTGATATTACTGTCAGTCATTTGTGCAGCTCTGATCCAGACTGGTTGTGGTAAAAAAGCTTTATGGCTACCTAGCAGGTGCTCTAGAGTCATTGTAGAGCTGAGAAGAGTGGTATTCTCATATTCAGAAATGCTGGCTAGTAAACTTAGTAGGCTAAGTTTATGCTGGCTCCCACCTGATCAAGACCGTGATGTTTGAAGAACAGTGTAGAGAAACTTGTATTTCTTCTGCCTGTAGTGTGCACGGATTTTCAAAAAAATGAATAAATTCATCGTGTGCTACTAGATGCCCCTTTCCATAAAAACTCAAAAGCCCTTTGGCTATGTAACCCAAAAAAGCTGTCTTATTCAGGCACAAGTCCAAGTAGGGGTTTCAAGGGAGAACCAGTAAGCAATGATAATTTTTTAAAACTTTGTTTACCCTATTATCTGCACAGATGTAAACAAAGTTAAGCCAGCAATTAATTCAGTCCCCAGTTTATCTTTGGCCTTCTTTCATGGCTTTTATTACTCTGCAACGAAAGAATGTTCTATCTTCATAAAGAGAACAATGGTAAAATTAAATTTGTCAAACTCTTTCTCTTTCCCCTTAGGGAACTCCTCGAGTTCGAATCCTATCCAATGGGCGATACCTGCAGATCAATAATGCTGACCTCAGTGATACAGCAAGCTATACATGTGTGGCAAGTAATATCGCAGGAAAAATGACCAGGGAGTTCGTGCTGACAGTACATGGTAAAATCACGGATCCAGTCTTGTGCATTTTGATCTTTGCATGGTATTTCTGCAGGAGTTCAAATTGCAAGAAAGAAGCATTAGTAGTCTCTTTCTAGCCAAGTGTTGGCCACTTAGGCTGTGTCTAAACTGTGGGACCATGTGTATTGCCTCATGTGTGCCACCATCTGAGTCCACAGTTGTCCCGCACACTAAATGACCTGTCGGGGACTCACCAGGGCTCCCTCTCCATCTGTCTGTGCTTTCTGCTAATGGAGGGTGCTGTGCATCTAGCCATCATCCTGATATGGAGTCAGGATACATCCAGAATGGACACCCAGATCCAGGACTGAGAAATGCTCTTGGACAAATTTAGAGAAATTCTTAAAAGCATTTGACTGGCACCTTGGGGTACTAGGTTTCATAGCTGGCTTGGCTACCAGTTTTGCAAGTTGCTTGAAAACTGTGGCTGCTTCTCTGCACCTGTAAGCAGGAGATAGTAGGAAGATAGGGCTTGAAGGGCCCTATGCATCTCGATACCTGTCCTGTACTACCATAGGCCTGAGTTTCATTTTAAACCTATTTATTTTCTCACCTCTAGTCTGATGAGAAACTATTCTATTCTCACACTCAGGTGACGATAAGAAACTTTTTTCCTATTTCTATTCTGTTCACAACCCTGTCATATGTGCCTGCATTACACTGTGCCCCCCCCAGTGACTGTCCTTACTGGTCCAATTAAAATTCTTTTTTCTCCTTAATTTATAATTAGGAAGCAAGGATATCACCACAGCCTTATTTTGCTGAATTAAATAAGCTGAACTCTTTTACTGTTTTAGCTATATGATAACCTTTGCAGTAACTTGCAAAGAGGATCTTTACAGTGCATTTCAGACAAACTTTCTTTTTCATTCCCTACTSCATCACGGCAGTTATTGTGCACTACACAAAACGGTAAGAAACTTGTTTCTGTCTTTGCAGTGATCCCCATACCTGTTACTGCATCTGTTTTCATGTGTTTAGTTTCAATCATTGCAGAGTAAAGTTGTTTTCTTATATCATCAGTGATTTTTCCCTTTACAGTGGCTCCTACAATCCGAAGCAGTCCTCAGACTGCTGTTGTGCATATAAATGCTTCTGCTGTTCTGGAGTGCGTTGCAGAAGGAGTACCAGCCCCGAGAATTACATGGAGAAAGGATGGGGCTATTTTTACTGGAAACAATACGAGGTATTGTCCAGAAGTCAGCATAAATATTCTTCGTTGTTTTTTAAGAATGTATTAATTACAGAAAGCTTAATTAGACATCTGTGACTTGTAAATTAGTTTTGTTTTCACAGATCAGAACTAATATTTGTACTATCATCTCAAATAGACCCAAATGTGGAAAATATGGTGATAGAAACAGTAGTACAAAGAAGTTGTTCTACAGAAAAGTAGCAGTACCAGAGGTTTCATCCTTTTATTGTTAAGAAGGACAAAAAACTCCTTTGACAACCAAATGTAATAATAATTCTTCCGATATTAAAGATTTTGAACAGTAAACATGGAAGATCTTTGTATTTTTTTATATAAGTGGAGTTTTGGGATGAAGCCAAGCAATTTCATGCAGACCAAAAGCTACTTGAGTGTACTCTGTAGTTTCTAACATATAAAACTTTCTATACATATTCTAGTATCAACTTTTATTGTAGTGAATGGTTTCTATCTTCTGATTGTTTTAAGGGGAAGTAGTTTGGCATTTTCTAGAACTGAGAAAATGCTAAAGAATTAGTTACATTTCAAAGAAAAAAGACAATATACAAGCATTAATTAGGGTTTTTTAAGGTTAAATGAGAAACCATAAAAAAGGGCTTTTGGATATTTTCTGCAAATCTGTCATCATTTGTGTGGAATCACTATGTCAGCTAGATTTCATAAATTCTTCTGGATGTGCTGGGAAGAGTGAAGTCAGAATAAATGCAATAAATGAGAAAACTCTATGTGCCCAAATTAAGACACCACGTGTTTAGGCTATTTGTTGTGTACCCTGAGTCATCTTTTCCTTCTGCACTACCAGGATAGCCTATGGTACTGTTGATTGGATAGTAGAAAAAAATATATGGCTTTGTTTCAGATATTCCATGTTAGAGGATGGATCTCTACACATCCACTCAGCACATGTTACTGACACAGGAAGATATGTGTGTATGGCAACCAATACAGCTGGCACTGAACGCAAACGAATTGATCTGCAGGTTCTTGGTAAAAGTTTTGGTTTTAGATAAATACATGTGTTTTTAAAAGTCTGAAGTCCAGTTACATCATTTTTCTTGTTCTGCTAGATCCAATTTTAAGTTTAGCCCCTTTTTAGCTGCTCTGGTTAAAAAAAAAAAAAAATAAAAAAAAAAAAAAAAAAAAAAAAAAAAAAAAAAAAAAAAAAAAAAAAAAAAAAAAAAAAAAAAAAAAAAGGAAGAAATTTACGGCCTTAGGAATACAACCCAAATGTTCATGAAAAGAAAATATTTATTCCTTGTGCACTGGAACTAGAAAGACTTGACGCATCCCACGCTACACGTTTAGTAAGTTTACTACTGTCAAGTTACTCTTTATAAAAATCAAGTAAATGTGTTCAGGCAATTCAGCTCTATATATATAGGTATGAGGGGTGTGTGTGTGCATGTGTATATAATTATTCTGAATAATTAGGCTTTGTTTGTCCTTAGTTCCTCCAACTATTGCTCCTGGACATACGAATATTACAGTTACTGTAAACGTGCAGACCACTTTGCCCTGTGAAACCACTGGAATTCCCAGACCAGCAATTAGCTGGAAAAAGAATGGGTATCTGCTTAATGTTGACCAGAACCAGAATACATACAGGTGAGAGATATTTTCTTTTCACTGCGGGTTTAAAGTTTTCAGGGATGGTTTTGGCACTTTAAAAATTTAGCCATGCTTAAATGTAATCTTGTATAGCCAGCTAATTCAGTGGTCTGATTACCTGAGAAGAAAAGAAGTATTTCAATGGCTTTTACTTTCTTCTCTTTTCTTTGTTCAGACTTCTATCTTCAGGTTCCTTAGTAATCATTTCTCCCACTGTGGATGACACTGCTGTCTATGAGTGCTCTGTGTCAAATGATGCAGGAGAAGATCAAAGAGCAGTTGAGCTCACTGTTCAAGGTAGAGGGGATATTGCTATTACATGTGTATGCCACCCAGAATTTCTTTGGGCCATTCCAATGCTGAGATGAGATTTTTATATCATTCTTTTATGATACTGATATCCATAAGTCTCTGGTATTCCCAAGAAAGATAAGTTATTTCCAAGAATTCGTGAAAATGAAAATGGGCAAGTAACCTTTACGCTGATCTTCATTTTTAGTGCCCCCATCCATAGCAGATGAAGCCACAGACCTTCTGGTAACAAAGCTGTCTCCAGTAGTAATTTCCTGCACTGCGTCAGGTGTTCCTGTCCCCTCAGTTCATTGGACCAAAAATGGCATAAAGTTGCTTCCCAGAGGAGATGGCTACAGAATTCTCTCTTCAGGTACTGTGCGTGACTGAAGCTCAGCTGCAGAAAATCAGTGAAAGGATGCAATTGTGTACATCTAGAAGTAATTAATTAAATAAATGCAAACAATCCCCCAAACAACCCCTCTCGCAGTTTCTTAGAATAAAAATATAGAACTCTTAGGATGGATCCTGTAAGAGAGTTTTACTGTGAATACAGGATACCGCTGTATGTTGTAACGCACTCTCTCTCTGCTGCAGGTGCTGTTGAAATACCTGCTGCTCAGCTAGCACACGCAGGACGGTACACCTGTGTGGCCCGGAACGCAGCTGGCTCAGCTCACAGACATGCCACTCTTCGCGTTCAGGGTAAGATGGGAAGCTGAAGAGAAAGTGCATTCTGTCAGTAAACGTTGCCCATTGAATACATACGTATGCTGCAGAGTAATGGTGAGGCTAGGGTGGACCATCACAAGTAGTGTCTTGCTCAGCTGAATTGTCTTGTGGATGCACTGATTATTCACAGTCACTGCTCTGCATGTTACAGCTCTGGTACCTTGGATAGAGCCCCCAGTCCATGCTGCTCTATTTTATTTCTGTAAGATTTTTGTTTCTTTGCTTTTGGGAAGTTAAAATGTATCTGGGATGGCAAATTACATGAAGTAAGGCCATTCGATACCCATACTCAAGCTGATCATGTTTTATTTAAGAGCACTTCCACTGAGCTCTTCATAAGGATGGCAGAATACAGTCATTGCTAATTCAGCCTTCTCAGACTCTCAGGTTATGYGGTTTTTAGTATTTTCTAGCTTTGAAGGTTAAACCTATTGCATTTTCCTTTTTATTTTGTTCCACAGAACCACCAGTTATCCAAACTCAGCCAGGGGCGTTGGATGTCATTGTGAACAATCCCATTCTACTACCATGTGAAGCGACGGGTACACCTCGACCCGTAATAACATGGCAAAAGGAGGGCATCARTGTAGTCACAACAGGTATCCTCTTAAAGCCTGTAACTCCAGCCTACTTGCTGTAACTCAGAAACTTATTTTCTCTTTTCTGAATATTCAAACTTAGATATAAGGAACCCATATAAGGAACACAAAACAAAATAGTGTCATACTTTGCTTATATTTGTTTTAGGCAATAGTTATATGGTTCTTCCCAGTGGCAGTTTACAGATTGCAAAATCAACTGTTGAAGATGCTGGCACTTACATGTGTGTTGCTCAAAATCCAGCTGGCACTGCTGTGGGGAAGATCAAACTGAAAGTTCAAGGTAAATCATCTTTTAAATTTTTTAGTGATATACAAACAAGAAATTTGTGCATGCTTTCTGGTAGTCAAAACACAATTCTGAGCAATAGAAATGGACCTAATGCTTTCCTATTTGATGTGACGCTGAGTAGAGCCCAGGAGGTTTATTCCCCTTAGTTGTCTGTCTACTTTAGGATCAAAATACGCTTTTAGCATTATTTTCACTAAGAACTGAAGCATTTCATGCTTCTTACAACATTTAATTCTTTTAAAAATTTTCTTAATTCTTTTCAGTTCCTCCTGTTATCAAGTCCCACCCCAAGGAATATGTTGTTCCTGTTGATCAACCTGTCACTCTGCAGTGTGAGGCTGAAGGCTACCCTGGGCCAGAGATCAGTTGGCATAAAGATGGACAGCAAATAACAGAGTCCATTAGAAGAAGAATTCTTAGCACTGGTGCTCTGCAGATTGTGTTTGTACAGCCTGGCGATGCTGGCCATTACACGTGCATAGCGGCAAACCTGGCAGGGTCCAGCAGTTCTAGCATGGAGCTCACTGTGCACAGTAAGTGGGACTGTACGGAAACAACGTGCATTATCACAGCGTGAACCTACGGAGGGTAAGGAGCTAGGATGGAACGGAAAAGTTCAGGAAAATTGTGCTACTTACTGGGTGAGTTTTATTGGGTTGTAGTATCAGCCAGTTGCTTGAATTTAGGAAGAACATTACATTTCCTTAACTCAGTTTATACTGTGTTACAAGTATTTCACACATTTCTCTGGCRTGCTTAATGGTGGTCATTGATGGAGACAAGAAACAATACAGAAGAGCCAGGCAATGGTTTCTTCAGTGCAGTATTATATGCTGTTACAGTAGTGCTTGGATAATACGTAGCGGTAAATCTTTTTAATAAACCTTTTCACAGTTCCACCCAAGATTCGCAGTACGGAGGCGCAGTACACAGTCACGGAGGACTCCCAGGCTGTTCTGTCCTGTGTGGCTGATGGGATTCCAACACCAACAATAAACTGGAAGAAGGACAATACGCTGTTAACAGAGATAGTAGGAAAATATCGGGCTGTGCCAGATGGAGACCTCATTTTGGACAATGTTGTTGTAAGTTCCCTAAATCTAAGCTATGACTTGACAGGTTTGGCAGTAATAAGATCCTGCTTCTCTTCTTTTTCACCCACTTCTGGATTAGTCTTTGTTTTATTTTGTTTTCTTGTTCTTAATGTTCCAAAGTCTTTATAAATGTTTCATTTTCCACCAAGGAGCAAAATATCTGTGAAAAATTTGTAGTGATAAATTCTCAGGAAGGGCAAGAAGGAACGTAGGTCATCTTTCAAATTTAGAGAAAGTAAAAGAGTTCAGATGAGCATTTCTACTGAATGCTTGTTCCAAACTTTTTGAGATTCTCTTATCGTTACAAGTGGTAGTGTTGTGTAGGATATATCACAGTTGAAATTTCCCCAACATGCTTTCTTTCAGCCTGAAGATTCTGGCAGTTACACCTGTGTTGCTAACAATGCTGCTGGAGAAGACACACACTCTGTCACCCTGATAGTTCATGTACTTCCAGCTTTTACTGAACTTCCTGGAGATATAGCTTTGACTAAAGGAGAACAGCTCAGATTAACTTGCAAAGCAACTGGGATACCTGTACCCAAAATAACATGGACCTTTAACAATAACATCATTCCAGGTGGGTAACACTGGGTCTTAGTGGTCATTCCACTCTAGAGTTGTTTTCCCCCATGCAGCATTGCAATTAGTTTAGGATAAGGAAGAAAAAAAATCTAGAGAGAACAAACTTTTTAGGCAGTGATTGTGGGAGGAATATCTTCAGTATTACGCAATCATGTAATTAAATTGCCTCTGAGACAAAGCTGTAAGGAAGATAATTAAGAAATTGTTCCTCTTCTGTAGCCAATAACGTAACACATTAAAAACATTCATATCTGATGATATTTACTCAGCATCCAACAACTAATGCTATTTCTCTTAAATATGAAGAAAACCTCAGCAGTTCATAGAACGCAGATGCACAAAGCTTGAAATTAAGGGACAACTTAAGTGAATACATGCATGTGGGCAAATGTCATAGCAGTGACTTTTCTGTGCATTTCTGAGGTGTCTCAGAAATGAAATGGCACAGTGCCATCAAGCTGTGTTGCTGAACAGCACTGTAATTCAAACAATCTTACAACATACCAGTCACTGAGATGTATACATTTAAAATCATTGAAGTAACCCTTCTCTGTGTGTTCTCCCTTCAGCACAATACGATGACGTAAATGGACACAGTGAACTTGTTATCGAAAGAGTATCTAAAGATGACTCCGGTACCTACGTATGCACAGCAGAAAACACAGTTGGCTCAATCAAAGCTATTGGTTTTGTGTATGTCAAAGGTATGTAAAATAACAGTAGTTGTGGTCACTAATGGACAGTTTCACACAGCCATCTGTTTTGATGGTAGAATCATAGAATGGTTTGGGTTGGAAGGGACCTTAAAGATCACCTAGTTCCAACCCCCCTGCGGGGGAACGTAGGGGTCTAACCTAGGTCTAGGGGTCTAACCTTCCGCTAGACCAGGGTTGCTCAAAGCCCCATCCAACCTGGCCTTGAACACTTCCAGGGATGAGGCATCCACAACTTCTCTGGGCAATCTGTTCCAGTGTCTCGCCACCTTCACAGTAAAGAATTTCTTCCTAATATTTAATCTAAATCTACCCTCTTTCAATTTAAAACTGTTACCCCTGGTATTTGATACCTTGTCGATGGCTAAATGGGAGAAATCAAAACAGGTTGAAATTCACACTTCAGAAAGTCAGAGATGAATGACCGCTACCAGCAATTTCATTAAGGGCATTTTATTTTGACTCTGCTATTTCTCTGCCATCACTTGTTTTTTTCAGAGCCTCCAGTCTTCAAAGGGGATTACCACTCTAGCCGAATTGAGCCCTTGGGTGGCAACGCTATGTTGAATTGTGAAGTCAGAGGAGATCCACCTCCAACCATCCAGTGGAGCAAAAAAGGAGTTGGCGTTCCAATTAGCAACAGGATCCGACAGCTTAACAATGGTTCTCTTGCTATCTACGGCACTGTAGTGAGTCACTGGTCTGTTACGATGTGTTTCTGCATTGTACTTGATTAATAAAGGTATTCCAGATTGTATTGTTTTGAAAGAGTGAGGCTAGACTTTTAATCCACTTTTGCTTTTACCTTTAGCAAATGTTGTTTTAATTCAGACTAGAATTACACTCACATTATTGTGACAAAAAAAACGCAGGGGGGCTATCGTTCTCTTTAATTGTCAGAAGGACTGAATCTACATACTAATCATTGGTGTGTGGTCATGTCCAATTAAACGGGACTTTTGCTTTTGACCTCAAAAGAGCCTGGGTTCTACCCAGTCAGGTCAGCTGAAAAGCAATTGTGTTCTCCATGTGCAAACCTCTTAGCATCTAAATTCCTAATATGAATGGCAAGACCCATTTTATCCCTATAAACCAATGCCTGTATTTTGAAATGGGGTTAAAAACAGCAATTCCCTTGAGTTCATTTAAATTAAAAAAAAAAAAAAAAATCGATCCTCAGAATTAAAGAGTTGAAGGAAATAAAAAATGGAATAATAACAGTAAAAATAATTCAGAATATCAGCTTAATGATAATAAAAGCAAAACATTGAGATACCTTAGAATCTAACTGGGTGCCTCTTAAGATCCAGTGCATGCCATGTTGTGTTGCAGGAAATTCACTTATAGGAGGTGCACTGATAACTGAAACCCTCCTTACATGTTGACAGGTTATATGACTATTTGATTTTCACTTCTTTAGTATGAAGATGCTGGTGACTACAAGTGCGTGGCTACCAATGATGCTGGTGTGGTGGAACGCAGTCTGACGCTAACACTTCAGAGTAAGACTCAAAGTGATAAGTTTAATGCCACTAGATTGGAGCGATAACCTACCTTTGGATAGGTGTATGCAGCTCCTATTGGCGTTTTGGAGGTTGGGCACTGCACTGGTCAAGGTTCATCTCATCTTTCATCATTAATATTTAAGAGTCTAGTCTAAGATAGTGATTGAGGTTAAAGAAGAGAAGCATATAGAGAGTGATTCAGCCTCATCTTAGAAACCAGCTTATAATGGGGTGAATCACCTTCTGAAAGCACCCGTTTCTCTTAGCTGACTAGAGAAGATGTCTGTAAAACTGGATTAAACTAGACTCTTAACTTTTAAATTAAGAAAGTTACATGAGATGAATCCCAGCTTTCACTGACAATGTTTTATTTTTGGCAGAAATAATATTTTAGAATTATTTTTTCACTAGCGGTAGAATTTCTGAACATCCCTTTTCTATTATAACCTCAAGCAGTATGGATTGGTTACTTATGTCTCAGTTGCCTCTGGACATGATTAATAGCATCTTCCTGCAGGTTTTATGAAAAGCAACACATTTTAGCAATAAAGAAGACTATGTGCTCATATAGTCAGGCCTCAATCCCAACTTTGGTCCTCAGGTTGCTACATATTAAAAATAACCTATCATTGTCATTTTAACTTGCATATATTTTGACAGTGGAAGATCAACAATAGTAATTCTAGACAAAGTAAACGGACTTAAGATTTTTTACCCTCATTCTGACCGGTCCTTTAATATTCAGTACAATGAAAAAAATACAACTATGTGCTATTGCCTGAAGAAACCTTCCTCTTTCAGGTCCTCCAGTCATTACTGTTGAACCTGTAGAGGCAGTTATTGAAGCTGGTGCCACAGTAATGCTGAACTGCCAGGCAAATGGAGAGCCTCCTCCAACCATCAAATGGTCCCGCCAAGGTCATCCGGTTGTGAGCGATGAGAGAGTGACTGTCCTGTCTAATGGCTCCTTGCGTATTGTTGCAGCACGGAAGGAAGATACGTCTGAATATGAGTGTGTAGCAAGGAATCTAATGGGATCTGTTCTTGTTAGAGTACCACTGACTGTCCAGGGTAGGTGCACAAAATATAGGATAGTGACTGTCAAACTGGTAGATTCCAGCATTAATTGTGAATAAATATGATCAAGATTTTATCTTATCCACATTTTATGGATAAGATATTTTATCCTGTCTTCCATATATGCATTAGGTTTGTGTTAAGCCTAGTCCGAGATGTCAGTGGGTTTCTACTTCCTGTAACTTTGTTCCTTCTGTTATACTCATCCAGCTGTGTGAGACAGATGACTGAAGGATTGAGAAACATAAATAATAATGAAAGGATCTTGAACTAGATCCCATCCTCAGAACATACATCATAACTTAATTGTACCTCTAAAGAAAAGCATTTAGGAGCATAAGCAATAACTGTTGCAAAGCAGCTGAAGCATTCTCTGAACTGTAGTAAGATATTTCTGCAGTAATGAAGATGTGAAGTGAGTTGGATTTCCAAGTATGGCTTATGAAGCGCATTTTTCACTTTGTTGTATCAGTCTAAGAGAGTTATAAGCACAAGCACATTACAAACGGCATCATTTTTCCCATTGCAGTACATGGTGGATTTTCGGATTGGCTTGAATGGCGACCTTGCAGCGTAACTTGTGGTCAAGGTGTTCAGGAGCGAGTCCGTCAGTGCAACAACCCTCTTCCAGCAAACGGTGGGAGGAGGTGTGAGGGGCCTGATACAGACGTACGCAGTTGCCACAACAAGCCATGTCCAGGTATTTCTTCAATGAATTGATACTTTTAATGTGCCTTATGTTTAGTGCCCTAACAGTGAACCGTTATCACCACGGATCTTCATGACAGATTAATTTTTCAAAGAAGCTGGAATTCATTTTGACTTTTGTGGAAAGAAAGAGGAAATGTCAATAAATACTGCAAAAATATTTTTTAATTAAAACTGTGGGGTTTTCTGTTTCTTAGTGGATGGCAGCTGGTCAGAGTGGGGGCTATGGGAAGAGTGTTCAAAGAGCTGTGGACAAGGTAACAGGACCAGAACCAGAACCTGTAGTAGCCCACCAACTCAGCATGGCGGGAAGCCCTGTGATGGCAGCGCTGTGGATTCAGTCATGTGTAATATTAGGCCTTGCCCAGGTAAGAGAAGATTAGGTTAGAATTAGTTGCATAAGGGGCTTCCTGTATAGATTTTTTTTTTTTTTTCTTCTCCAAATTCTCTCAGCTTGTTTCAGATTATTAACTTATAAAAGAATTAAACTCT
>JAYKAV010000034.1:2314585-2327254 GCA_035582835.1 Phoebastria nigripes
CCCCCCCCCCGAGTCTTAATTTTGTGTTTTGATGTTTTTCAGTGTTTGTTACCCATGTGCTCAAAGAGTAAAACTCACTACTCTAAATCTATTGTGCAAAACCAATTAAAATGAAAAAACCCCTATTAAAAAGCCATGTAAAACATAATAGTTAATAATTTAAGACATTATCAGTATGTTTTCCTCTGTTTGTTTAATTTTCAGCCATGTCTTTCTCCTCACTAGCTGAATGTTCAGGTTTCCTTCCTGTCTTGGTAGTGCTTCCCACGTTTGACAGGTTGTATTTTATCCATAACCCTTCACTGCTGGCATGTTTCCTTCTATACAATTTTTATTGTATTGATTTTTCCCTTTTTCCCTGGCTCTGCTACCACCATGATGCCAAATGTTCATCCACCGGCCTGAGATTCATTTCTCTAGGTCTTGGCAACAAAATCAGTTCTGGCTCCTGCTTACTGGTAGCCACTGCGGCTGTGTGCCAGCTTTTGGCTAGCGTGCCCCTTCCCTGGCTGAGACCCTCAGCCTAGCACAGGGCAGTCAGAGCCAGGTAACTTAGGAAAACACCAGATTTGATCAAGCATTCAGTTCTGTTGTTCCAAGATTGTAGTGAGGTGAAGTGATGTATTCAGAAAACAAAAAGGAAAGAATTAATCTCTCTCTTGGAAACCATTGATCCATTTCAGCTGTTGCTTAAGGCGAAGGTTTTTTCAAGGGCTTATTCAGAATATTTCATTTACTGATATTAAGCAACGTAGCTTTTTTGCCTTAGGCTGTGGAGCTGTAATTTCAAGTTAAAGCAGCTGTATAGTTTAAACAGTTTTATAGCTGTGCTGCCTTTGCAGTTGATGGTGAGTGGAGTTCTTGGCTGCCATGGGGTCCTTGCAGCGAGACTTGCGGGAAAGGTACTCAGACGCGACTGAGGCTCTGCAATAACCCTCCTCCTTCACATGACGGAGCGTACTGTGAGGGGTCTGATGCACAGATGCAGGTTTGCCACAAGAGACGCTGCCCAGGTAAGATGCATTGGACACAAAGAGAACAATGACAAATTTGTCATTTCCTTTCCAAATTCTACTTAATTTATATCGAAAGCTTTCCAGTTCTAAAAGTGTAGTCCCTGAGAAAATTCCATTTGAGCCTTTTATTTTCACTGGCCCCTGTCACTATCTTTAGCATCCCTCTATAGACCTAACAAACAGGATTTCTTCTCCTATCCTTCCCTCTCTTCCTTTACTCTGCCACTGTGCAAAAGCAGCATTTTAAATCCTTGGCAGTTAAATTACAGGTTTCCTGAACGTTTCTTTTTTAGAATTTTCCTAGGTTCTGTTATTCATTTACCCTTTTCTTCTACATTTCAATGAGTCCTTCATGACTGGATAGGAAAACTCACATTTTTGAAATACAACCTCTGTATTTGGCCGAGTGCAGGGATAACGAAGGGAAATTTCATGAAGTGGAATGTGCAGCAGTTCAGACTAGACCCTTGTGGCTTCATGCTCCATTTTGCACATGCCAGATCCTACGCTGAGTCCCCACTGTAACTATCAACTGGTAGAAGAGAGAACTGACCTTGTGGTAGTTGAGCAACTGAGGGCTTGATGTTGCACATTTATCCGGCTCGATGTGCTGCTGCTGAGAATGCTATTGCTTACAGCTAATTTGTGACTAATAGCCCTCTTCTCAGCCACCAACTCAAGTGCTCACATGGATGTACCCATAACAGTTTGTGTCACCGCGTCTTGGGAGATCAAAGACCCTACTACTCAACTGCTTAGACGTGGCTCATGTGAGATAATTTAGTAATAACTCCTATAAACAGCTGGGCCAGTAAATCAAAGGTTGGTTAGGAAGGAGGGGGTGATGAGGTGGTGATGGTTGCATCTTCAGACAGTGCAGCTGCAACCAGAGGAGGACGCRCAAGTGAAGAGTGGGTTCTTGGGATGGCACTCATACTGGCCATCTGACTAGCGTGGTAATTTCAGGGACTACTTTGTATATGGTTCGACATGCTTAAAATGGGAGAGTGACTGAGCTTGCGGACTGAGTGATCCCTGACCATGATTCTGGTCAGGCTTACAGGTTATTTGAGACAGGTCATGTCTTTCTCCAGCTTTCACTCCTGGAAATCCCTATGTAGAAATCCCTATGTAGCTGAGATATTCTAGAAGGAGAGTCAATAACATCCTACAGTCAGTTTTACCCTGATGTAGCGCTGATTTACTTTGTTATTTCTAATGTCGGAGACTGTAACTGTACCATGCTATGCCTTTCTCACCAGTGGACGGGAAGTGGGCCACGTGGAGCAGCTGGAGTGCCTGCACCGTGTCCTGTGGAGGAGGCAGCAGGCAGAGAACGCGTCACTGCTCAGACCCAGCCCCGCAGTTTGGGGGTCACAAATGTGAAGGAAACGACATACAAATTGATTTTTGCAACAGTGATCCTTGTCCGAGTAAGTGCTTTGGGTTAGGCTGCTTGTCCACTCACTGGGTTTGTATGTATGCATGAGAGGAAGGAAGCCCTCCACAGATCACACACTCCTACAAAAATTAGGGGGTCTGAACACAGGCGAGTGGTATTAGCTGCCTGGTAGGAGTGAAAGCATCTCTTCATTAGTCAGCGTGACTGGGACATTTTAAACATTAACTGTTAGGAGCACAAACCACTAGCAGCTGGTCCATAAGGTCCTGCAGGACTGTCGAGGTCACGCACCTCCCTAAAGTTACAACTGTCCAGTCAGAAAGTACTGCAGAGCGAATCTGTCTATCTCACAGTAGAGTGTGGCGACTCGTTTGGTTAATGCTTTCCTATGAACGACGACATTCTGGAGTTGGTTAATATACTCTGAGAAATCACTGAATGCTGGACAAGATAACTTTCTTAGATCTTTAATTGTCTGGGTTTTTTATTTTTATTTTGGGAAAAGAAATTTAAAAGTTACTCTCCAATAGGAGTATTTTCCTAGCTTGACTGTCTGGTTTTAAGTATCTGTTATTAAGAGGAAGACAGATAAAATCTGACTCATTTTTACAGTTCATGGCAACTGGGGCCCATGGAGTAGTTGGGGAACTTGTAGTCGAACGTGCAATGGAGGCCAGATGAGGCGATACCGGACCTGCGACAATCCTCGCCCTGCCAGCGGTGGAAGGGCATGTGCAGGGGCTGACATGCAGATCCAGAGATGCAGCACTGAACTGTGCCCCGGTGAGTGCTCAGACTAACTGAGAAATTAAATGCAGCTTTCCCTGGAAGACTTCAGGGTATACATAACATATGTGAGATTTTCATATTATGAAAGGAATGTAGAACATTCCTGTAATTACTTACAATTTCATACAATCTAACAATCCACTCTCACTTTTTTCTTTAAATGACTGTCACCTTACAAGGATTTCCCCCTTCACATGTTAGATTTTCCCAAAATGAGGTGGAATAATTCAAAACAGGAAATAGCATATGAAAATCTCTCCTACACCTAGCAATTCTACTTAGTTTTTACAGTAAATACAGTTTATGAGGCTCCCAGTGAACTCTCATAATGTATTCCAGGAGCAGGGAAGAATGCTCAGCTCAAACGCTTTAAATAAAATGACAATCAAAGCAGTTAATTGATTTATTGACAATACATAACTAAGGGGCAATCGGTGAACTTACACATTCAGGATCAATACCAGCAATACAGCAGATAAACCACAGTGCCAGAGACTTACTAAACACCTACAGATTTCTAAACACCCTTCTATAACTCATCCCAGAAAGGGATTATTATTATATTATTATTAATTCTGATATAATGATTAAAAAAAATCATTAAATCCCTCCGCTGTGCGCACCCCTTTACACGCCCTCCTCCGGTGGGAGATGCAAAAGCTCCCACTTTATGCGTACTCATGCCACTTTCAACACCCTGCTGACCCCCACAGTGGTGACAAAGCCCCGATGAGGCCACATCCGCACACCCGAGGTGTGGGCTCTGCTTGTTGCACCCCATCACATCAGCCCCCACTAGCTGGATACCAGCTGCTCCTGGCGTGAGGACTATTCTCTATTAGGTCTCGATGGAGGTTGCAGTGTCAAGCCCAGTCTGATTGTTCCTTGTTTACCCTCCTCTTGCTTGGGTTTATCCTCCCCAATCACAAATTTTCTTGCTGCTTTTGTACTTTTCAGTTCCCTTGTAACTGTTATTTTGGCTAATGGTTGTCTTAAGCAAACTTTTTTCATTGCTACTTTTCTCTTATCATTGCCAGTTTTGGGCAAATGTCATATCGGATCAGGCATTTCCAGATGCTGTGTTCACACAGCGAACAGTCACGTTCCTATTGTATCCTCTGTAGCTATCGAGGCCGTGCTACCAAGAGGAGGCTGTGCAGACTCCTGCACACATGTACTTCAAGCCAAATGTAATTGTCCTCTTGTGAGTGTTTGGATAGATAGAACACGTGTTCTTTATTTGCAAGATTTATGGTTTGTTTGTTTTCCATCAATTTTATACCCATGCAATCTCAGATATTTTCTTTGTAGGAGTAAAAGCACTCAAAGCTCTAGACAGCTAGGTTGTCTCTCTAGTGGTAGCTACCAAAAACTATGACAGGAGAGTCTGAATATCGACAGCTGTTCTTTAAGAACTGGTTTGTGATGGGCCTGCATACATGCGACGGTGCTTTTCAGTTTTGAAGTCAGCTTCTATGTAGCCTGATACTTTCAGGGAACAGATGCAGAGACTGGCAGGAGGTACCTCTACAGAACCTCCTGGGGAGAGCGGCTGGCAGAAGTCGGGCAGCAGTTGGTTGTGTATCTCTTCTCCCCGTAGAGCAATGCGTAGGCAGCCACCCAAAGCCAGCCTGAGCTAACTACCTGCACAGCAGACCTCTCCCAATGCCACCATTGGGGAGGACTTGCATGATTGTGCAGAGGGACGCATGTAGTTTACACTGTACAAAGCTTCCCCGGTCAGCTGTGAAGTGGTACCTCTTGACATAGGGAAGAATTTGACCCAGCTCTTGCTAAATCTCCAGCCATTATACTGGAAACATCCCCTGGAGGAGACTCCTTGTCTTCAGTACAGCTGATGTACAAACAAAATTTTAAAGGTGGTGTGTTTCTGAGATAAGAAGTGTTCACGCCTGCCCATTAAGGTGTTTTTGTCATCCTTGTAGCTATTTCTTTTCTCTGTCACATTGGTTCCATCAAGGAGGAGTGACACAAAAGCATCACTGATGCAGCCCGACACATTTAAAATGAAATGTTGCTTTCTTCATTCTCTCTTTCTTCAGTGGATGGAAACTGGGGGCAGTGGCAAACATGGAGCCAATGCTCTGCTTCTTGTGGAGGAGGAGAGCAGACCCGAATACGCCTGTGCAGCAATCCAGCCCCGTTAAATCGTGGACGTCCTTGTCCTGGAGACTCCTCCCAGATATCCAGGTGTAATACCCAAGCGTGTCCTGGTGAGTTAACTTACAGCCTGCACGCAATGACAATATGGTGAAAGCCTGTGGCAATCCTAACTTGACTGGTACTCTCCCGTGTCTTGGCCAGTTGACCAAGTAATTTAATTTTTTTGGCTTAAATCTCCCCTGCAACTTCAGCTGGATAATTTTTTTGTTAACCTGTTACATGACACTAGAGTATGCTGTTAAATAATTGTTGCTTTTCAGACAGGGGTGAGTGCGTAACATGATTCCCATGTTATTGTGCRTATATCTCAGAACACATATGTACAGCATCCTGTTATTGGCAGGTTGTGAGCTTTACTCTTGCAAATAATGTAGTAATATATGCAGAAATATCCTTACTTCTTAAAATGCTGGGCAATATTTCTGAGTTTTCTCTCCCTCAAAATATCAGACAGCAGTGTTTTCACATGGGCCTTTTTTTTTTTCCCTTCCTCCCTTCCCTCCCCTGCACAGGTGGGCCTTCACGTGCCAAAGGCAGCATCATTGGAAATATTAATGATATTGAATTTGGAATTGCTTTCCTGAATGCCACAGTAACAGACAGTCCTGACTCTGAAACTAGAGTAATACAAGCAAAGATTACAAACGTCCCTCGGAGCCTTGGTAGGCCTTTTATTACTTTTTATCACCTTTTTCCTTGAGCCAGGCTGAATTCTGTGCAATGTCAGTTTCACCACTTAATTTCATTAACTGTCACCGAAGAAACTGATCTAAGCTTTTCATAGCCAGAGAGAGGAAAAGGGTATCTTCAATATTTACTTCTAGTACATTAGTATTTGTAAAATGATTCCTCTGAATATATCAATACATATTTTTTTCTGGTTTAAGGGTTACACTAGTTTTAGGTCTTCATATTCAACTCCTACTGATGTGGGTCGCATGATGTTAGGAAAAAAGCTCTCAAATGTTACGTTGCATTTCTTTCAGGTCCAGCCATGAGAAAGCTTGTTTCTATACTCAGCCCGGTTTAYTGGACAACTGCAAAAGAAATTGGAGAAGCAATGAATGGGTTTACGCTCACTGATGCGGTCTTCAAGAGAGAAACTCAAGTGGAGTTTGCAACTGGTTAGTTACCTGTGCTATACCAGCTCTTTCTGTTTCCAATAAGCTTGATAGATACTGCATTTCTTAAAAAATAGCACATAACTGTTGCTGAATTTTGAGTCTTGTGCGTACACCGATATTTTCTGAATGACTGTGGCTTTCTGAGGCTTAAATACAGCTTTTAGAGCTGTAATTTGAAATGTAATGTTTTTTATTATAGGCATGGTATGCCTTATAAAAATATGAGTATAAAATAACTGGTCAAGGGATCCCAATTCAGATACTGCGTGGCTAACATGAGTCTCTGGTTAGGATGTTTTATAAATCAATGTGCTCTGAAAATTCATAGGTGAGATTCTGCGAATGACTCATATTGCCCGGGGCTTGGACTCAGATGGAGCCTTGCTGCTGGATGTTGTTGTGAGTGGCCACGTGCTGCAGCTCCCGTCAGTAGCTGATGTTAACGTGAAGGTAAAGCTGCTCAAGATACCACCCCCCTTCTCTCATCGATACATACTTCCCCTCTCATCTATATTAAAGCAGTAGATACTAAGTCCTGAAAACTGTTTTACAGTATGTAACTTATTTTGTGCCTGGTTTAACTGACAGATGTTAACATTGCCTTTGAAAACAAAAAGTTGTCGTCAGGAAGGTAGTATTGGTCACTCAAGGTTTTTAGATGTTAGAAGGTAGCATTGAGAAGTGTCTTCGGGGCTAGTTGACAGGGGCAGGCATGTCAGGTGTTGCTTTCAATAGAGCTATAAAGGTGCATCTTAAACCTGTCTGGCTTCTCGGCTCCCTGAGGATGACACCAGCTCTTTTATACCATGGCACCTTGCAAAAATTTCTGAATATTACTGATGATTTGTTTGCAGCTACAATTATAAGTAGTCTGGCAGAGAAACATTCCTGCAGCTGATAAAGTTGCAAAGACAGGGGATTAACAGGTTCTGAATCAGATTACATCACAGGGTTTTTTTATGTGTTCTTGCCACGCATGTTGTCATGATGCTGTTAATGATGTGCTTCTTTCTCTGCTATAGCATCAAAACTTTGTCTTGTGGAGATATCTATTATGGCAAACAGTCCTATTGTGCAATTCATCTGAAATATTTTACAGAATTTGCTCTTTCAAAGAATGACACTTCTCTATGAACTTTTTCAGGAATGATTAGAGAGGGCAGTTTGCATGATCGTATGGCAAAAGGTTATAATCCCGCTTCTGAATTGCTCTGCCTATTGTTTCTAGGAGATATTCTCTACTGCTCCTAGTAAGAGAGCTTCTACCACTGACCTTGCACTCCTGATAGAAAGATGGAGTTCAAAGGAACTGTTTTTCTATCTTTTTGGTTTAGTGTAAGACATGAAAAATATTTTGCTTAATATAATATGTGGTATTAAAGTTTTGGTTTAAAACCAGGTGCTTGATAATTGGTTTTACTGTAAAAGAAAGAACATCCTTTAAAGTTGTTTCTATAAAGGTGGTAATTAGTTAGTGGTAGGTAACGAGTGAAAATGTTTTAATATATTAATCCCACAGYACAATAAATATACATGAAGTTCCTGATATTTTGATATGCTGCAATATGTAGCATGTCCAATATTTATACCTTTTTTCAGTGGCAGAATTTTTCTCTACTGATTGTTTATTTAGCACGTGTTGTCAGCATCTGACTTAGAGTACAAAAAAAATATTTAGACCTCAAAAGATAGTTATTGAACAATAAGATCATTTTCAGGTTTTTTTGGAAATGCTCTGCTGTGGCCCCCATCATCAGCATCCTCAGTACCACAGTCTGTTTCTTATTTGAAGAAATAGATTCAACAGTTAAAATAAGAGTAAAAAGAGTAAAAAAAACATGTGTTGTGTGAAATACGATTTGTTCAGCTGTTAAGAAAAAAAAACCTTTCTCGGAATACATCTTATGCCACTTTAAAATACAAAGACCACAGTGGTGTTGGCTGTACTTGGTGGCTGATGCCTGAATCTTGCTGTTTCAGGATTACACAGAAGACTATATTCAAACCGGCCCTGGGCAACTGTATGCCCATTCTACTCGTCTCTTCACTATAGATGGAGTTAGTGTTCCCTATACATGGAACCACACGATCAGCTATGATTACACTAAAGGAAAGATGCCTTTCTTGGTGGAAACGCTCCATGCTTCCTCTATTACAACGGAGTACAACCCACTGGAAGAAACTGTGGCTTTTAAAATCCATGCTTCCATTGCAAAAGGTATTGTTCTAATCTTTCACAAAAATAAAACAATGGAAAAGTAATATCCTATCTTCCTAGAATTCATTACCTATATTCTCAAAAGCTGGTTATGGCCTTGAAAGGGGAAATGCGGTGAAACTTGGGTAACTTTATCGTAGATCCTGGGACCTACGTGGCTTGTTAATATACCCATAGACTAATATGTAACAGCTGTTGCAGTTTGCACTTACTCTTCACCTGTAGTTCTCATCGATGATGCACGTCTGCATTTGCTGACACTGCTAACAGCATCACCAGTAGCTTCAGATAGTCAACCTAAAATATTTCTCCATTTCCTTGCATGTACCTTTCATTCTCTAAAATGAAATTACTGTCGCTTTTGTGTGGGGTCAAGCGCTGATGGGTGTTTATGTTTGGGTTTGGTTTTGCATGGCTATTAAGAAAAAGGATTGCGTATTTTCTTCTCACAGCAAAAAACACGTAAATGTAAGGTAGTAATGAGGTGGAAGAACATTCAAAATTCAGCACTAAAATGGATAAAATGTCCTAAGCCATTCCTCAGATTGAACTTCTCTGGAATTATTTGGCATATACAGAAAATATGATGCTGAGCTGCAGCTTGAAATCTCTACTGGTACTTTATGGACATATTTTTAAGGCCAGATATGAATGGTGCACAGTTACACAGCACTGTGTAGACACATGCTTATGTATGGTCTGTACATCTGGTGAGTCCTAACACAGAGGTGGCAAGCTGGTAGCTCCATCATCTGTGGTACTGCATCTTAGCATTACTAACTGCTGGCTTTTATTAACCTTTTACCTAAGTGATCTTAAAGAATAGGGCATATATTTATGTAAGCGGGTTATCCTTTGAGAAGTCATAATTAGTTAGCAGAATGTCCTGTTTTCTTTTTAAATACTGTTTGGGCTTTTTTTACACAGTAAGGCTTAACATCATCTTTCAAATGAAATAACTCAGGTTTGAAAGTAAATGAAACAGTGGGATTGCCTGTCTCAGTCTTTCTTTTCAATAACAACATTCTAAATGAAGTAAAATAATGATTTTCCCACTTGCCAGACTATGAACTCATTGTTTAATTTGAAAACCAAATAAGATTTTTTTTTTTTCCATTTTAAAAAGAGGTCTGATAAAAGGAAGTCTCCAGATCAAGTTATGCCTATGCATAAATCTGGCCAAGCCTTTACTGAACTTGCATTTATTTCCTCTAACAATTAATATACTGTTTTTTTAAAAATTACATATTTATTGAATCAATTTTCAAGCAGCAAAATACATGTGGTCTTTGAGCAGTCTCTGCCAGAGTTTTCCATTACAGTTCATAGTACGCACTTGTGTTCTTCTACAGTGACTTCCCACAATCTATGACATGGTGATTTGTTTGGTTTGGGTTTATTTCCCTCCTTTTATGTGAAGTGAAACTGAATGGTCTTTATTCTTTTAATAATCAAAACTTTATGGAGGAACTTTGCAGGATGTATTAGACTGGGATGCAACTTGCAGTCGCTCTGAGGGAAACCCCCCACCTGTTCAATGTTTTTCAAAACAGCAAAAACCATGTACTACTAACTTTTAGTGCCCAAGTAGAAAAACCACTAAAGTCTGGACTGTACAAGTTTCTATTTTAGTGTCCAAGTATAATAAATCTTCTATAAATAGCTGGGCTGCAATTCTTAATGTTAAAGGGTTTTTTAAAAGTAATAAAATGGCCATATTTTCATCCACAAGTAACATGTGCTTCCTTCACCATACAGGAGATCGTAGCAATCAGTGCCCTGCTGGGTTTGGTTTGGACTCAACTGGGCCTTACTGTTCAGGTAATGACATGACAAGGGTAGTGTGTAATCATAGACTGATAGAATGGTTTGGGATGGAAGGGACCTTAAAGATCATCCAGTTCCAACCCCCCTGCCGTGGGCAGGGACATCTTCCACTAGATCAGGTTTCTCAAAGCCCCGTCCAACCTCAGCTTGGAACACTTTCAGGGATGGGGCATCCACAACTTCTCTGGGCAACCTGTTCCAGTGTCTCGCCACTCTCATCGCAAAAAATTTATTCTTTATTTCCAATCTGAATCTACCCTCTTTTAGTTTAAAACTGTTACCCCTTGTCCTGGCCCTTGACCAGGGCCCCTACAGGCCCTGGTAAAAAGTCTCTCCATTTTTCTTATAAGCCCTCTTTATATATTGAAAGGCTGCAATAAGGTCTCCTCGGAGCCTTCTCTTCCTGAGGCTGAACAACCCCAACTCTCTCAGCCTTTCTCTATAGCAGAGCTGTTCCAGCCCTCTGACCATTTCCATGGCCTCCTCTGGACCTGCTCTGAAAGGTCCTTGTCTGTCTTGTGCTGCGGGCCCCAGAGCTGGATGCAGTACTCAACCACCAGAATCTACATCACCTTTAGAGTTTCAAAGCATGCAATACGTACTTCAAAAAGTGTAAGTTACCATTGATAAAAGGGTGCAGATCCAAAGGCAGATGAAGACTTCACTTCTGCACTTGTCTAGAATATAAGCAGTGCCCAGACAGCTTTCCATCAGTACCTCAGATATGACTGGGGGACATTGAGCCACAGTATCTGCTGAGCCTCAAAGCGATGAAGCACTTACGTGATCAGTGTGGAGGGAAGGACGAGTGTTGGCAACCTAGACAACAGCCTAAGTTCCTGCTTGGGGGATGGAGGTGAAGAGAAGGTTATGAGCATTTTAGCTGTCTCCTCTAGATGACTGAGTCATATTTGGTTTAGGGAACAATCATCTGATATACTTTTGTGGACTTATTTAATTGCCCCTTGAAAGCTTATAAATGAAGGAAATTATACAAGAAACAAACACTACACCATCCAAAAGGTTTAAAACAAGGAAAACTGAAAATAAGGTCGCTAAAGCAATTTTCCACTTGCAGTATCATCTGTAAAACGAGTTCTAAAACTTTAATAATGAACATGTAGTAATCTTTGCACATGTATCTACAAAATCTTAAGTCTAACACTGAAACCCATCTGTTCTGTTGTAAAGAGATTCTCTGGAAAAGACTGTATCAAACATTCATTACCGTGGTAGTGACCCAGTCCTGCATAGCTAATGTAAGATTCCAGCAAGCCGTGTTAGTGTAGGTTTGGTAATCGTAAAAATAAGAGTGGAGAATGCACCGCTGAACTGCTTCTGTGAAGCTGCTCCGTTGCTAGATCTAGTTTTGCCCTGTGGGCTCTACCAGACATATACCTCTCACAAAGGGTTTGTTTGGTATAGTTTCTTGTAAAGTCTTGTGAAGTCTCACTGGTTTTTCAACCGTTTCCTTGTTCCAGATGAAGATGAATGTGCTGTGCGAAATCCTTGTTCCCATACCTGTCATAACACCATGGGATCTTACTACTGCTCCTGTCCGAAAGGCCTCACGATCTCTGCGGATGGTAGAACATGTCAGGGTAAGATAAGTATTGCTGTGGACAGGTTGGATACAAAAAGCCCCATGGCACTTAAATCGCTGGGGAAATGTTCTGTTCGGGCTGGGCCATTTTCTYATTATAAGGATATAATTTATTGGTGGTATTCTAATTTTTCATATCTGAATATATTTGCARTCAAGTATTTCATAGTTGATCATGCTCAAGACACTGCTTAGTCTGTGTTTCATTTTGACATAGTGAGGTTTACAGCTTGTTTTTAATTACAGATATTGATGAGTGTGCATTAGGTGGGCATACCTGCCATGCTGGCCAGGACTGTGAAAACATCATTGGCTCATACCGCTGCGTGGTTAGATGTGGGAACGGCTTTAGGAGGACAGCTGATGGATTTAGCTGCCAAGGTATGGAGAGGTCTTTGGTTTTTTCATAAACTGAAAATGCTGTCTTTCACACAATTGAAAGTAACTTTTTAAAAGATGCGTCTCCAAATGGGGTGTGTATAAATTTTCGTTATTAAGGTTGTGGG